>MCFG01000290.1:20000-40000 GCA_002104895.1 Anaeromyces robustus
TTTTTTTTTTTTTTTTTTTTTTTTGATTTTGTTTTATGATTTTACTGTTGTTATTTAGTTTAATTATTTTTTCAATTATTTAATATTTATATTATTATTAAATAATAAAAAAAATTATTGCGATATTTAAAATTATGTTGCTTATTTGAAGAATTTTCTACCCTTCTTTTCTGGAGTACCTGGTCTTCCACCTCTTTCAGCTTGACGTCTTCTTTCTTGTAAATTAATTCTATCCATTTCTAATTTTTCTTTCATTTCTTTATATTTAGCTAATAACTATTGATTTATAAATTATATAAGTATTATATAAATATATAATAATTTGTAATTATTAATAAATAAAACAATATATATATATTGTTGATTATTATTTTGTTATTATTATTTTGTTATTATTATTATTATTAATTTTATTATTTACATCGTCTTCAGATTGCTTTAACTTTGTTTCTTTTTCATGAACCTTTTGGTCGAAGACAGCCTTCATTTCAGCTTCCATCTTTTTCATCTTTAATTCATGCTTTCTTCTTTCTTCATCAAGTTGTGATAAAGGACTAAATATATATAAGTATTAAATTATAAATTAAATTATTTTTAATATAATAATGAATTATTGAAATTTATTATTTCTTATTATTGCATTATTAATCTAATTTATAAATTTATAATTATAAAATTACTTTAAAGTATCGTTAGAGTTAGCAACTTCAGAAGAAATTAATTTTTGGGAACGGTATTTTTCATATAAAACTTCATTAGTGTATTCCTTTAATTCTTCCATATGGGTTCTTTATACATACAAAATAAAAAAAACATATTTTATTATTATTATTCATATAATAAAAATATTTTATTATTAATTATTGACTAATTATCGTTTTTTTTATTTTTTATTTTTTTTACCTAATAAGCATTTGACGAAGTTTTACGAAATCACAATGTTCTGGGTTATCAACTTCAATAATACCCCATGGGTATTTTCTACCACGAACATTCTTGTTACCAACCTTAAATGGTTTATCACTACCAACAACACAGAATGGCATAGATAACTATACGTTTAAAATGTTTATTTGATAATATATAATTATAGAGTTATTATCAAAGTTCTGTTAATATATATATATATTTTTTAAAAAAAAAAAATTATATTATTTATATGAAATTTACAATTATATCTTTATTTTCTTGAATAGTTTCAGCATCATCATTATCATAAATTGGTGGTTGGTAGATTTGAATATTATGATAAGCAATATCTTCTAAAATCTATTATATAAAATGATAAAAATAAATATATTTCTTCAAATAAAAAAAAAAGAAAAAATATATTTTTTTTTTTTAAATTTATATATATTAATACATACTCTAGACTTAAAAGACTTAATTTCTTCATCACTTAAAATATCAGACTTAGCAATGACTGGAATAAGATTAACACGGTGATGTAATCTAGTCATGAATTCGATATCAATTGGTCTTAAACTATATTTATCATAATACATAAATATAATAAATATAATTAGGTTAAAAATTGCTTTTAATAAATATTAAAAACTTTTAAAAAATTCTTTTATCATTATTAAAAAAAATTATTAATTTTACCTATGACCAGTTGGTGGAATGAAGTAAACACAAGCATGAACACGTGTATCAATAAGTCTCTTTCTGTTAACACGATTTTCTTGTTCAAGATAAGCATCAAAACGAGCTTCAATGTTTTCTAAAATTGGTTGCCAACTGTTTTCATTGTTAATATAATCACCAAAACCTGGAGTATCAATAATAGTTAACTTTAATTTAACACCATTTTCTTCGATATCTATAATTTAAATTTTACATATTTTTTTTTTTAAAAAAATATTTTTATAACATTTATCGTATGATATGAAAATAATTAAATGTTAATATAAATTGAAAAAAAAATTAATAAAATAAGAAAAGACAAATATTTATTAAATTTATATTTTTTATCTCTATTTATTATTATTTATTATTTATTTATTTATTTATTTATTTATTTATTTATTTATTTCTATATTTATTTTATATATTACCAGCAGTAATAGTTTGAATATCAACAGTTTTTGGAGTTTCATTAGTTGGTTCTTTTGGTTCTTTGTTTGGGTAAATAGAGGTATTGAAAAGAGTATTAATTAAGGTAGATTTACCTAAACCAGATTCACCTGAATTTATTTTAAAAAGTTTAAATTATAAAATTAATATAATCATTGTTTATCCTATATTATTATTATAAAAATACTCTTTTATTTTATTATTAACATACCAACAACCATAACAGTGAATTGGAAACCTTTCTTAATAGACTTGTTATGAACTTGTCTTGGTAAATTGGAAAAACCAACAAAACCTTTAAGTTGTCTTGGAGTTATAGTTTGATCAATCTTTTTGGAGAAAAGAAATATAAATATTAAATTAAATATAAATATTAAATAAAAAAAAGAATTAATTTTAATATATTTTTATTAAACATTTTAATTATTATTTTCACATTTTATTAATTTTTATTTATAATATAAAATATTAAGCTTAAATATAAATAATATATTATTGTATAATATAGGTTTATTATGATTATTTTATTTCTATATCATGAATATTATAATATTATTTATTATAATATATATTAAATTTTATATATATCATTAATAATTAATATCATGTTTTAAATAATAATAAAAAAATACTTACAATTTGAACTGGAGTATCTGCTTAATATTTAAAACAATTAATTTTTTTATTCATTATTTTTTAAAATGTTTTTATTTTAATATAAAGAAAGATACAAAATAATGTAAATAAATATTATAATTATAAATATATATTATATTAAATAAAACAAATATATCACTATAATAATCCTTTGGAATATTTATTTTTTTTTACTTATTTTCCTCCATTATGTTTATTTAATGATATTTATTTATTTATTTATTTATTTATTTATTTATATACAAGAATTTTATATAAAATATTTATTATTTTTATATATATAAGACTTATCAACTCTCCATCTTTTTAAATAAATAAATAAATAAACAAATAAACAAAATTTTTCATTAAATTTTGAATTTATAGAGGCTATTTATTTTTATTATTTTTTATTATTTTGTTAAGTAAATATTTTTTTTGTCATTTATTTTGTTCATTATTTATTATTTTTTTTATTTATTATTCATTTATAATTAATTTTTGAAATGTATGTTTGTTTATTCCATAATGATTTACCAATGTTTTTATTTTTCAATAAATTAATAATTATTATAAACTTTCCAAATTTCTTCTTAAAACGATAATAAGATTTTATAAATTATCGATAAACCCATAAGTATACTTTAAACTATAATTTTTGTTTACATTTGTTATTTAAAAATATGGTTTGTTTACATTTTACTATAGTATGAATTTACTGTTTTTAAATTTATTTTATTTATTTATTTATTTATTTTTTGTTTACTTGTATATATATAATTTTTAAAACTGTATAGAAAATATTATTGATTAAAAATTTGATTTCTTTTTTCTTTTTGCATTATCCTTATTAAATGAATCTAAATACCAATAGGATTATATTTATATTTGTATGTAAATATAAAAGTTAATTCTTTATTTGAAATAAAAATTCTTACCCATTATTAAATATTAAATATATATTAAAAATTATTAAAAAAAGAATTCTATATGGTTTATTTATATTGAATTATATAAACTGTAAAATTCTATAATAATGTGTATAAAATAAATATCCCGTCTATATATAATTGATTGAAGATTGTTTATTATATAATTTCACTTTTTTTTCTTTATATTATTTAAAAAAAAATTTGAAAATAAAATTTTATTATTATTTAACATATTAAATGATTATTATTTTATTATAATATATTTTTCAATATATTATATATTATTTTATTAAGAATCAATATTAATATAATATATTATATAATATATGTATAATTATACCTACTTTTTAATCAAAGAATGTATATATAATTATAAATATAAATATAAATAATAATAATAATAATAAATCATCAAAAAAAAAATAATTATATATTATTATATATTATGTTATAATATAATAAATTAAATTATAATATATATGATTATTACACTAAAAAACACCACGCCAAAAAAAAAAAATAATTTATACAAAATAAAATAAAATCTATTTTCAATATTATTATCACATATTAATAATTATAATCGAATATATATGAATTAATGTGTTAGAATAAATGTAATCATATATTATTTAATAATTTAAATAAAAAACATAAAAAAAATTCATATTACGTATATTAAATACATTAACAATAATGTATTACATATTCTATATATGTTTTATATAATATTACATTTTGTGGCTGCCTATAAATTAAATATATTTTGACCCAATCAAGATATATATTATTATATGTATTATATGTATATATACATATATAAAATATATAATGATTATTATATTATATTACATATAATATAATATAGTATATTATATATTTGTAGTATTAAAAATACAATATTCCTACTATTTACTATAAAACAGTAATAATAATAATAATACTAATAATAATTAATAATTAATTATAATATGATAATAATATCAATAAATAATTAATAAATAATATGTAATGGTAATTATAAATATATAATTTATTCTACATGTGTTACGGTCAATTTAATAAAAAAATGACCGTAAGATATCAACTTTATATAGTTTATGATTTCTACTATTTTATGGTAAATAAGAAAAATATTTTATGATATGATGGTAACATTTGAGTCATTTTATGCATAGATTCTTAAAACATAGTAATAAAATTAATATTATCGTTATTTATTTTAAAAAAAAAAGATATAGAATAATACTTAAATTATTAAAATAATAAATTCTATTATATATTTATATAAATACATGTACTCCACCTTTTGAAAAGAATTTATCTTCAATTAAAAGGTATAGATTTCAATAAAAAATATTAATATAAAGAAAAATATATAAATTATGAGATAATTATGAGAAATAACAAATATAAAATTCAGAGATTAGTTGAAATAACATATATATTAAAGATATTTCAAAAAAAAATATTTCTAGTGAATTATCATCTTTCTTTGAACTAATTATTTTTAAAAAATAAAAAAAATAATTTAATTGATATAATGTTACACAAGCTATTACATGTAAATGTATACAATATCATAAATGTACATTACAAATATAAAATATATTAAAAATAAATAGTAAGAAAATGGTTTCTCAATTAAAATTATATTTTCTTTTTATAATGGATGCTACTTACTTAACAACAGTTGATAATGAAATAACGATAGAAATGCTATTTCTATAAAATTTTAATTTCCTTATTTTAAAATTTTAATGAGAAAAAAAAAATAAAATAAAAAAATTATTTTAGATATTTATTAAATATTACTTTTATATAATTATAATAAAATGTTATATTATGGCAGTTATTTCATATCTATAAATTATTTAAATCTTATTAATTAATAACATTAATATTAATTAAAATTTTAAAATTGATTATGATTTATTTAATATAATATAATAGGATATATAATATAATATGATATGATAATATTTTAATTAGACAGGATAAAAAATAATTATTTCGTTTTATTCTCTATCAATAATAATTTAATAATAATAATTTGATAATATTATTATTATTTAAACTTTTAATAATAAATAATAAATAATTATAATAATAGTAATAGTAAAATATTATTAGTCACAAAAAAAATTTATTACTTATTATTATATGTTAAAAAGAATATTCAATTAATTTTTTTTTTTAATATGAAAGGTAATAAAAATTAAAAATTAATAAATTAATGATACAATAATTAAAAAAAATAAAAAAATAAAAAAAAAATAAATAAATAAAAAATAAAATAAATATAAAAAGAAGTCTTTTTTCTATAAATTATTAATTTCTTTGAAAAATCAAATATTAAAAAAAAAAAAACAATTAAAAATTAAATTTTTCTATCTATTATATTTATATATATTATATTTCGATATATATTTTAAATATATATTTTATGTAAATTATTTATTCATACCAATTTGCAATTTTTTAACAATATTTAACTAAACGTAAGTTTATATATATATATGTATATAACTATCAAAATCAATATGCACTTTATCATTATATATATAAATTGAAATTAAATAAATTATTAATATTGAAATAGAGAAAATATTTTAATTTTCAAGAATATATATTTATTTAATCTTTTTTTTTTTTTTTATTTTTATTTTTTATTTTTATTTTTATTTTTCATTTTATAATTTTATTTATATTTATATATTTATTTAATTTTTATTTTGGGTAAAACCTATTTCAATTTATATAAATTTAGCCCTTTTTTTATTTTTTTTGTCAACATTATTTTATTCATTAAATATTAAAAATAATTTAAAAATAAAGAAATTCAAAATGACAACTGAAGAAAAAAATAATAATAATACTAATAATAACGAAACTAATAATACTACACCCAATAACAACAATAATAATAATAACACTGTCCAAAATGCAACAACTCAACCTTCGGCAAGTGATGAAAAACATAATTTGTTAAATGCACCTCCAAAACCACAAGATGAAAATTTAAATTTACCTTCCTATGAAGAAGCTGTAAGTTTTCAATCATTTGTAAGTAATTTAGAAGGTGATGGTCATAATCCTACTGGAGATTCTTCCTTTTATATTTTACCTCAAAATCAACAACAAAATCCACAACAGAATCAACATAATCAACCACCTAATCTACAACATAATCAAAAACCATATCCACCACTTAATGCTCAATCTGTACCAACAACAACACAACAATCGAGTCAAGTTTTAAAAGCTCCAGGAAACCAAACTAAAACTAATTCAACCTATTTACAAACAACCTCTAATAATTCAAATATTTCTTATTTACAAGGACAACCATCTAGACCAGTAAACGTTAATGCTTACCCTTCAAGTCCAGTAATGAATCTTAATACTTCATTTACACAACCTTCAAATTCAGGTAGTTCATTTTTACAAGGTCAACCATCTAGACCAATAAATGCAAACGATTCATTTGCCCAAGGTCAACAACAACCACCAAATCCAAATGGTTCTTTTGTTCAAAATCAACCAACTCAACCAGGTCAACCTGGTCAACCACCTGTAACTAATGGTTCATATGTTCAAAATCAACCAGGTCAACCAGGTCAACCACCTGTATCTAATGATTCTTATGTTCAAAATCAACCAGGTCAACCTGGTCAACCACCTGTATCTAATGGTTCATATGTTCAAAATCAACCAGGTCAACCAGGTCAACCACCTGTAACTAATGGTTCTTATGTTCAAAATCAACCACCAACTCAAGGTAGTGGATATTATCCAAATCAACCCTACTATGGTACAAATATATATCCTACAGCACCATCATCGACTTCACCTACTACTACCCCTCCATACGGTATGCCAGTTATGCCAACGATGCCTTATGGTGTACCACCACCAACCTTACCAAAACATCGTTTTGATCCAAATCAACCCGAATCAGCTGTAAATTATAATTTCGAAACTTGTTATGATGGTGAATATCCAGATATGAATGGATCTCAACTTATTGGTACTGGTATTATTGGATCAAGAAAAACTGAAGTTAAATATTTAGCTCGTATAAATTCCATAAGAAGTAATATTGGTTTAAGTGTTGTAGATATTAGAGGTGCTCGTATTTTTAATGGTGAAACTCAAATTGTTTTTGATGGAACTATAGGTAAAATTATTTTGGTGGTTCCACTTTATTGTGCATTAACCATTGATGATAGTTATTGTATTGGTGAAGTATTTACTCATCGTCCATGTGAGGTATCCATTAATGATGCTATGCAAAAAGGTTTACCTATTATTCGTGTTATGATTAAAAATACAGTAGGGGATATTAATATTATTGAAAAGGAATATAATGTTAATGTTACCTCTGAAAGTCTTAATAATGAACTTAAACGATTAAGAAAGAATTATTCTAAAAATAATAAAAATAATAATAATAAACAAAATCAAAATAATATTAATGATGGTAGTGGTGGTACAAAACTTGTTAGTGTAAAAACAATGTTTATGAAAAGTTTTAATAATGCCAAACAACAACTTTCTGGTAATCCTGGTTCTAAACCTGTAAATACCGCACC
Organism: Anaeromyces robustus; assembly: GCA_002104895.1. Lineage (NCBI taxonomy): Eukaryota > Fungi > Neocallimastigomycota > Neocallimastigomycetes > Neocallimastigales > Neocallimastigaceae > Anaeromyces > Anaeromyces robustus. The sequence goes on from MCFG01000290.1 coordinate 28,240, forward strand.
TTATCCTTATCCAAATCCTTATTCAAATTCTTATCCAAATCCTTATTCAAATTCTTATCCAAATCCAAATCCAAATCCTTATCCACAATCAGGAGGTCAACCTTCTTCTACTACCCAATATCCTTATCCAATGCCAACACCTTATGGTGCACCAGTTCAAATGCCACAACCTCAACCATATGTTTATGGTACAGTACCACAACCACAATCACAAACAAGTATACCACCTTATGGTAATGCACCCTATCCTTATCAAGGTTATCCACCACCAGTACCACAACAACAACAACAACAACAACAACCTTATTATAATAATCCAGTTTATCCACCTTCAGTTTCTAATCCAAATCTTTCTACTTCTTCTGCAGCTAGTACTGTACCACCAGCTCCAACTTCTTATGGTTCTATGTCAGCACCAAATTCAACAGCAAATCTTTCTTCTTCATCTATTCATTCCTCTATAACTACTCCTACAACCGCAGGAGCAAGTACTACCGTAACCACAACATCTTATTTAGCTGGTACCCCAATGGGTGGTGCAATTCCTGCTTCAACAACAACAACACCAGCAACAACAACAACAACAGCTCCAACTACTGGAAGTACTACTACAACATCTTATTTATCTGGTACCCCAATGGGTGGTACAGTTCCAACTAATAATAAACCAAATTCATCTGGTTCTATCGATTCTACTACCCCTGTATCAACATCATCTTCAACTACTAAACCACTTTACCCTTATCCACCACGTGAATAAATTTCCTTTTTAATTTTTTTTTTTTTTTAATTTTTTGTTTTTAATTTAATTCAATTCATTTAATTAAGAAAATAAATATACACATACACACATAAAAAAAATGAAATGAAATGAAATAAAAAAAAAAAGGAAAATAATAAAAAGGAAAAAAAAAAAAAAAAAGAAAAGGAAAAAGAAATGATAATGATAATATAATATTTAATAATAATAATAATTAAAAAAAAAAAAAAAAAAAAAAAAAAAAGAAGTTAAACCTCTTTTTTTTTTAATATCATTAAAATATATTTATTATATATTTATTATCTTTTATTATCATTTATTTTTTTTTTTTTATTCTAATCTTATATATATATTATTATTATTATTTTAAGTAAGCAAGCAAAAAAAAAATATTAAAAGATTATAAATAATTTAATATAAATAAAATATTTTTTTTATAAATTAGTATTTTAACGATGTAATCTATAATATTATATTATATAAATATAACTATATTAAATATATAATTAAAATTTATTATTAACGAATTTACGAAAAAAAAGAAAAAAAAAGAAAAAAAAAATATTAATTTTTATATCTTATCTATATTATATCATTTGTATATTCTTTTATATATATAAATGTATCATATTTTACTTTTAGTTTATTTTTTTTTTTTTTTCTTCTTCTTCTTCTTTTTCTTCTTCTTCTTTATTTTTAAATATTTTTATTATCCATAATAATAATAATAGTAACAATAATAAATAATAGTAATAATAATATCATTTTATTAATAAATAAAAAAAAAAATAATAATAATAAATACCATTTAATTTATATTATAAAATATATATTTAAATAATAATAACTATATAAAAAAAATTTTTAATATAATATATATAAATAGTAAAAAGATAGTAAAAATTAATTTAAAAAAATTAGGATGTATATATATAGATATGTATATGTATATATATATAAAAAAAATTAAATAATAAGAAAATTAATTATTATTATTATTATTTTTCTTTATATATATATCTATATTATATATCTATATCTATATTCAAAATATTATTTTATTAATTATTGATTTTTAATTAATAAGATAAAAAGAAAAAAAAAAAAAAAAAGGAATTAACAATCATAATATTATAATAACATTTTATTTTGAAAAAATAATTGTAACGAACTTAGTGAGAAATTCACTAGGTTGATGTAGTATTTCAATAATTAAAATAAAATAAACAAACAAAATAAACAACACAATATTAAAACATAATGTTTATGGATTTATTTTGTATTTTATTTAATATTTAAATATTTAATATTTTTCTTATTAATAATGACTCAAAGAGTAAAAATAATATTAATACATTTCTTTTATATTCAAGACTTATTCTAAATCATTACGTGATTGGTTTACTTATTTAAATAACAAAATATTTAACTATTACTATAATTAAGTGAATACATAATTAGTATCTAAATAAAATCGTATTTATATCTAAGTGAACGAATAACTAATATCTAAATAAATCTAACTAAGTGAATGAATAATTATAGACTAAATAATTCTATTAATAAAATAAGTAAATGAACAAATGTATTAATAACTAAATAAATGAATAATTTTCCAAATCAAAAAGGTAAAAGTAGGATTCAAACCAGTGATATCTATGATAAAGGTAGAAGTAGTTACCATTGAGCCACGAAGTTCCTTAATGTCGTTGTTGTTGTAAGAAATACTAATTATTTGTTAATAATTATATTTCTTAATCTTTATTGTAAAGTTTTGATTTGGTTTAAAGTTTAACTTGGTCGAAATGCTCAATAATCTAATACGTAGGGTGTTCACTAATATAAATTTTATTATAAGTTTTATTATAAATATAGTTTCTTTATTTAAATTTGTTTAATTATTTTATAATTATATTTTATTAGATTATTATTAGGTTAATAATCTTACAAAGAATGTAAGAATACATATTTCATCAATCTTTTATACATTTCATTGAACAATACAATAATATAAGTAAATTAATATTTATATTAATTATAGTAATATATATTAAAATAATATAAGATAAGAATATAATTTGTTAATAAAATAAAAGTATAATTTATATTCAACTGTATTATTAATAAAATTAATAATAATTAAATTGTATAAGGATTTGGGGCGCATAAACATGCTGAATAATAAATATTTAATAGATATAATGTGGCTTATATCTATAATCCATTCAAATCCTTAACATTTATAATTATTCTTAATAATTATAAATATATTTAAATATTAATCAATACATTCAATTAATATATAAAATTATTTAATTTATATTTATATGTTTATTTATTTTATAATAGAAATTTATTTAATTAATTATTATTTATACATTTAGTTATTTATTATTTATCCAATTATACATTTAATAATTATATTTTTTGTAATAATTTGTCTTAATTATTTACATTATGTATTTAATGAGAATTTTTCTGTATTTTATTTTAAATAATATTTATTAATTTAGTATCGATTTAGATCATATTTTATTTGTTTAATTTTCCGTGTATTTCCATGATCTAAATCAAACACAGGAAATCGGTACATTAAGGTTTATCCAGAATACTTTATTAAGTATGTGGTTTTACTTAATATATACGATGACCAATATGAATAGAATATTGGTCGAAAATTTATCTAGTTTTTTCTCCTAATCTTTTTCTAGATAAAATAATTGTTAAGATTAGAAAACTTTTCTTATTTAACCTTATTTTAAAAAATTATTATAAATAAGGCTCTTGAATTCTTTTTAAGAAATCAAGAGTTATTATTATAAAATAATTATAATAATAATAATAATAATAATTTAGAAATAAAATTAATAAAACTATTTAATCATAAAATTACATTCAAATAATAAAATTTTTAATACTTCTATATAACATTCTCACTATAGTTATTTTATAATAAACTCGACTCAAGATAAGTATAAATTTTTATTTTTAAAATTAAACTTAATAGAACAATTTATTAAGTTATAGAAAATAATTCTATTTAGAGATAGTTCTTAATAGAATTATTACAGTTGTGATAAAGAATGAACAATTAATCTTAATTTCATTAAGATTACTAAATTCTTTGTGGCTTGTAGAACTTTCCTACATTCTATATTAAATTGAAATTTCCAAAATATATTACAATATAAAATTTATTAATATTAAATTATATTATTAATATAAAAATTCAAAATATTATTACTAAAAATCAATATAAAAATTATGAATATCAATTAAATATATTATTATTAATACAAATATTTTATTATTAATATCAAAACAAAAATTATTAATATCAATAAATAAAAATTATAAAAATTATAAATTATTATTAATCAGCCACTTTTTATTAATATCACTTATAAAAATTATTAATATGAATTTTATTATCAATATCAAAATATATTTATTAAAGTCAATTATAATAAATAATTAAATCAATTATATTATTATTAATCAATATATTATAAATATTAATTATAAAATAAAATAATTTTCATTCAATTTAATACTAAAAATTAGCCAAAAATTACTAATTACAATTACTTTTAAACATAACCAACTTCCTTGCCATACAATAATTAGTAATAGTCCCTACCAAATTACACCCCAAATTAACTAAAATTATGCACTAAAATATATTTTAATTACAATTATTTTATACTATATTATATTAATGAAAATTATTTTTAATTCAATTGATTATAAAAATTTATATTAACAATATAAAACTACTTTTACAGAATTTTATTAATAATACTTAACTAAACCACCACAAAAATATGTTATAAATTTTCAGTTACTTATATTAATTTTATAATAATAATAAATAATAAATAATTAAATAATATATAATTATTATTTATAATAATAAAATAATAATTATATTAACAATTTAAAATCAATTTAAAATAATTTCTTTTACAATTCTATTAGTAATAGTTTAGTAAATTTTCTGTTAAAATTCTAAAATATTCTCTTAAATATATTAATAATTATAATAATAATAAAGAGATAGTAATTAATTATTATATAATAAATATTTATAATAATTAACTAATAATTTTATTAACAATTTATATTCAATTTATTTTAGTTTTACTTAGTAATTATATTTTAAATTAGTTAGAAAATGTTAGATAGGCTTAACAAATTTTAACTTGTAAAAAAAAAATATAAATACGTGTAATTTTTAAAATAATTTTTGAATTAGATCATTATCAATTAATCCTTAATCTTTTATTTTTTTATTGATCTTTAATAATTCTTAATATTAAAAACTTAATAAATAAAATAACTTTAAACTAAATAAAAATTTTAATTAACAAATCTTGAAGTATTTTTAAATATTTTGTTTGTTATAATCCATTTATTAATTTTATGAACCGTAACAGTTGATACCGTTACAATAATAATAAATAATTAATAATTAATAATATTCTAATAATTAATATTACAAAAGATAATCATAATCATAATACTTTAAAAACCATTACCCATAATAAAAGAAGAAAAAAAAAATTTTTTTTGTTTATTTTCAAAAAATAAATAATATATCATCATTAAAAATAAAAATAAAAAATAAAACATAAAATAAAAATAATAAAACAACACAAACAATACAAAAATAAAAATATAAAATAAGAATAAAGAATAAAGAAATAAAATATATATATATATATATTTTTATATATATTTTTATATTTTAATTGTGTAATTTTTTTTTTCCTTTCTAATGTTAACTTATTGAATCTTTTCATTTTTATATTTAATTATATTATTTATATTTCTTTATTAAGTTATTTTCATATTTTTCACATTAAATACTGTTAGTGGCCAGATCTGGTCATTATTCAATAGGTATCCCAACAATCTAACCAAGAGCGTCGAAGCTGACAATTCAGTAGGACAAGACAGTAGGTCACACGCATCTAATAATGATAATAACTTTCCAACTTGATTTAATTTAATAATATACACTATACCATATGAAGTAATTATTAATTATTACTATCTATTAAATAATAAATTATTATTCTTTATTAGATTAAGTTTTAATATGTACAATTACTTTATAACATGTACTTTTTAAATTAAATTTAAATAAAATTTTCATTATTTTATTGCCAAAAAAAAAAAAAAAAAAAAAAAAAAAAAAAAAAAAAAAAAAAACATTAAATATAATTCTTATATAATGCTAATCTAATCCCCTACTTGACTACTTGAGAGTAAAAAAGTGTATCACAAATCTCTATTACATTATTCTTTGTTTTTTTTTATAATCTTTAAATATATAAAGATAAATAATTTTTTTAATAAAATGATTATCATGCTTATACTATGTGTTAATAAAAAACAAATTATATAATAAGTTCGGTAAACTTATTCACAAATGGAAAATCCATAGAAAAGATTTCCTTTATTTTTACCAAAACCCAAACAATTATAATAAATGAATAATAATTATTTATTATTAAATATTATTATTATTTATTATAATTTATTATCATTATTAGTACTACTATTATTTATTATTATTTATTAAATAATTATTATTTCAATATTATTATTATTATTTATTAAAATAATTATTATTTATACATAACCCAAGAATTTTATATATTAACTAAATTTATTTATTTATTTATTTATTTATTTATTTAATATATTTATTCTAAGATTTATTATTATTATATTATTATTATTTATTATAATATATAAAGTTTATTCATTTATATATAATTTTCATTCAATTGTTTATTTATTTTATTTTTATTTAATTTTTTTTAAAAAAAAAAAAAAAAAAGGAATAATCTCTTGATTTGAAATTTAATTATTTGTTTTATATTATTCAATATTAAAATTTAAAACTCGTGAACAGTTTCAAAACATTAAATTTATTCAATATCATCATTAATTTATCATGAGTAACACGTGAATAATATAATGCCACAAATATTTAATAAATTTACTAAAAATTCTTAAATATCAATTACAATTTTTATTTCATAAGCCATATATATTTAATATAATAAGGTTTAAAAAAATAAAACAATCTTTAAACAATCCTTAGACAAATTACAAATTATGTTTCATCCTTTTTTTTTTTTTTTTATAATTTGGTTTTGAAGTAGGAAAATCCTAATCATGATTTTTTTTTAATATTAATATTTATATAAAGTTCAACTTGCCACAAAAGGGAAAATCTCTTTAAAGGAAATAATAAGTAAAAGTAAAAGTAAAAGTAGAAATAAAAAAAAAAAAAAAAGAATAAAACAAAAATAAAACAAAAATAAAACCAATAAAACAAAAAAAAAATATTAACATAAAATATAAATATAAAATATAATATAATAGTTTATATATTTTAATTTAACATATTATAATAATATTTAATAATAATTAAATAATAATTATAATTTAACAATTTAATTTAAATATTAAAAAAATGATAAATATAATTTAAGTATTAGAAATGGATTTTTATATATTTATTATTATTGATTCGATTCGTTAAAATAAAAAAAAAAAAAAAACATCATATGCAAAGAGACTACACAAAGACTACACATCTCTTATTCTTAATCCTACCCATACCTATTTTCTATTTCTATTTCTATTTCTATTTCTATTTCCTATTTCTAATTGTCGGGTTTTCCATTTTTATACTTGATTTTTTAATTTTTAATTTTTATTTAACAAGTTTTTTCTTGAATTGGTAATATTGTATTCTATTCTATAATATATTCTATTCTATTCTAATATATTATAAGTTTTTTAGTTTAATTACTAAAAACTTTATTATTTATTATTAATTATAATAAAAAAAAATATGGTAATATTAATATAATAATAAATAAGTTAATTAATAGTTAATAAATAAATAAATAAATAAATATTTTATAATTTATATCCATATATTTTACACTATAAATAATTATATAATATTATATATTATATTATATAATTTACTTATTATTAATATATTTTGAATTATAAATTCTTAATATAATAAAATATATAAAATAATAAATAAAATAATAAATAAATAAATGAAATAAACAATTTATCTTAATTATTAATTTTTTTTGGTTTCTTATTTTTTTAAAACTTAAAAAACAAATTATTTTTTTTTTAAAAAATTATTATAAAATTTTCAAATTTAAATTATCATATATTATAATATATTTATAATATATTTATAATATAGCTTTAAAAAAATAAATATTACCATATGTTTATTTATTTATTTATTTATAATAAATTAATCAATTATATAATTTATAATTTATAATAAGAATTATTTAATTATCCTTTAAATATATAAATATAATTTATATTTATTTATTTATTATCTATTTATCTATTCATTTATTTATTTTATTTTATTTATTTATTTTATTTATTCATTCATTTAATTTTATTTGTTGCTTTTCAAATATTTTTTCTTTTTTATCTTTTTTACTATAAATAACCAAATAAATTTCTTTTTTATATTTAAAAAAAGTATTTTTTTTTTTTAATATCTTTTTTTTTATATATATATTACTACTCTATTTTTTTTTTCCTTTTTTGCTTTTTTTTTTTTTTTTGCTTTTTTTCTAGGTAGTTTTAAAGTTTTTTTTTTTTTTGTTTAAACTTTATTACAAATAAAGTAAATTTATAATATTTTCTTATATTGTATAGAAATTTATATAAATATAATCATATTTCGATAAGTATAAATTAAAAATGTTATAGTTAATTCTTTATTTCATATTTTTCTTTTTTTTCGAAAATTGCTAGTCATTTTAAATAAAGAAAGAAATAATAAAAAAAAATAAAATAAAATAAAATAATATAGCACATATTGTTATATTAAAAAAAAAAAATAATACAGCACATATCGATATATTAAAAAAAAAAAAAATACATAGCATAATATCAATATATTATAGTAAATGAAAAATTATTTTTAATTTTCATTTTATTGTTCATTTAACAAATAAAATATTTTATTAAATATTTTATTAGTATAAATTAAAAAAAAAAAAGTAGTATATTTATCAAAAAAAAAAAAAAAAAAAAAAGATAACAAAAAAAAAAAAAGTAAAGAATATTTAAATAATATACCAACTAGAATTTATCATTTAACGAAACAATATTTATATACAAAAAAGAAAATAAGAAACTAAGAAAATAAGAAAATAAGAAAATAAGAGAAAAAAAAAAAAGAAAAAAAAACATGAAAGTATTAAAACAATCAGTTTCACCTTCAAAAGGTGAAACAAGTAAAATTATTACCATTATTAATAAAATTAAAAAAAGTACCAAAATAAAAAATAAAGAAATTATTAATATGATAAAGAGTAATAAATTTATAAATATTGGTTATATTGATAATTCAAAACTTGGTTATGGTAGAACCCCTCTCATTTACGCAGTACAAAGAAAAAATTTTGAACTTTCAAAATTTCTTATTTGTTATAATGCGGTTAATACGAATATCATTCTTCATTTTATTTTTAGTATTAAAAATGGAAGAAAATTTAGTGATAGAGAACTCCATCATATTTCCAATAATTGTATGATAAAATCAGATATTAATTATCAAGATGCTAATGGTAATACAGCTCTTCTTTACGCTTGTAAACTTAATAATAAAAGAATTACAGAATTATTATTAAAAAATGGAGCCAATGCTAATATCGTTAATCATAAAAATAAATCACCTTTAATGTATTCTTGTAAAAATGGAAATAAAAGTTGTGTAGATATGCTTTTGGAATGTCACGCTAAATTAGATATTGAAAGTCATACCGATAAAAAAACCGCTTTTAAATATGCTTGTGGCTCAGGAAAATTACCAGTAATAAAAACTTTAATTCAACATAAAGCCATTAATAATAAATCTCATTATTCTGATGCTTTCAACTATGCTCCTCAAAATGAATTGTTTGATGATGTTTATAATATTCTTCAATCATACACTGAAATTTGTTTAAATGATTATGAATATAAAATACCTTTAGAAGAAAATGAAAAAAATTGTAAAAATGATTTAATGATGGTTTATTATAAAAATAGTATGGAATTTATAAGTTATTGTATAAAAGGGGATATAGAAAAAATCAAAACTTTATTATCCATTATAGAATTCAATCAATCCTCCATGAATATTTTAGAGGCTCAAAAAAATGAATTTTATTATTTTGATGTTAATTTTAAAGATAAACATGGTTATACCGCATTAATGTGGGCTAGTTATTTAGGTCATACAGAAATTGTTAAAGAATTAGTTCATCGAGGAAAAGCCGATACTAAAATAAAAAGTGATATTGAAGAATCTGCTATACTTTTAGCTTGTGAAAAAGGACATGTAGAAATTGCAAAAATTTTATTAGAAAATGGTGCTAATGTTAATGATACAAATTATCATGATGATACCCTTTTAATGATTGCTTGTCTTAAAGGTAATGTTGAACTGACTGAACTTTTATTAGAAAATAAAGCCGATGTTAATGCTCAAAATAAATCTAATGATTCTGCATTAATTTATTCTGTGGAAAGAAATCAAGAAGAATGTGTAAAATTATTATTAGAATATAAAGCAGATCTTACCTTGAAAAATAATTATAATGATTCCATATTTGTTATGGCTTACTATAAAAATAATGTTAAAATTTTAGATATGCTTTTAGAAGATTATGAAAAGAATTATCTTTCTCATCCTTTCATCGCCTATGACGTAAAAAATAATAATAATTATGATTATCCTAATGAAAAAAATAATAATGATCCATTATTAAATAATAATAATAATAATGATAATGATAATAACAATAACCATTTTTACAACAATAATAATAATAATAACAACAACAACAACAACAACAATTTTTACAACACTAACAACAACGATAATAATAATAACAACAACAATAACAATTTTAATAATAATAACAATAACCATTTTAATAACAATAACAACAATTATAACAATAATAATGATAATAATAATAATTTTATGATAGATGAAACAAATTTATTAATTAATGGAAAAACATTATTAATGTTAGCTTGCAGTGAAGGAAATAGTGAAATGATTAATGTTTTAACAAAGCATCATATTAATGCAACCTTCAAGAATTTAGAAGGTAATACAGCACTTCATATTGCTTGTCAAACTAATAATATTACAGCAGCTGAAAGTTTATTAAATTATTGTCCAGATTTAGTAAATATACCAAATAAAAAGGGACAAACTGCTTTATTCATAGCTTGTAAAAAAGGTTATCATTTAATTGTATCATTATTATTAAATAATAATGCAGATATTAATTGTAGAGATTATCATGGAAAAACACCTTTAATGAAAGCCTGTAAACATGGTTACCTAGAAATTATTGATAAAATTTTTGATAAACAATTAGAAAAAGATAAAAATAATAATATGAATAAAGATAATAATCGTAATATTAATAATAATAATAATTATAATAATCATAATGATAATAGTAATGATAATAACAATAACAATTCTTTGGATATCAAACATAATTCCAATTTTTCCAACAAAAAATCACAAAGAAAAACAAAATTGGGTATATTAAAACATAAATTTAGTAATTTAACACATCATCATCATCATTATCATCATTATCATCATCATCATCAGAATATAAAAAATTCATTAAAAATATCAAAGAATATAAATAACAATAATAATAATAATAACAACAATAACAATAATAATAACAATAATAATAGTAATAACAATAGTAATAACAACAACAACAATAATAATAATAACTTTATTGAAAGTAGTTATTCCTATTTATTAAATAAAATTAAAAAAGATTCTAAAATCTCGAAATCATTTCTTAATAAAATTAATATTAATTCATCCTCTCATTCCATTAGCACATCTTCAATAAAAAATATAAAAAGAAATTCTATACCAATATCTTCTCGTACAAA
>MCFG01000290.1:45000-52500 GCA_002104895.1 Anaeromyces robustus
GGGTTAGAAATGTACAACTTTCATTATTTTCTTTAATACCTGGATTCTTTATTGGTTGTTTAATTATGGATGGAGAAGAAGTTAGAGAAAAAGGTTTCTTTACAGGTTATTCCAAATGGACAATATTTGCTATTATGTGTCAAGCTTTTGGTGGTATTATTGTTGCTATTGTTGTAAAATATGCAGATAATATTTTAAAAGGTTTTGCCAATTCATTTTCAATTCTTTTGTCTTGCTTAGTTTCCTATTTCTTCTTTGATTTCAAAATTAGTATATTATTTGATATTGGATGTTTATTAGTTTTATTCTCAACCTATTTATATGGTAATAATAATAATAATAATAAAAATAATAAAAATAATAAAAATAATAAATCAATAATAATAATAATAAATTAATAATAATAATAATGAATAATAATAATAATGAATAATAATAATGATAATAATAATAATGATGATAATAATAAATTAATAATAAAAAAAAAATAAAAAATAATAATTAAAAAATAATTAAAATTAATCATAATAATAATAATTAAAATTAATAATAATAATAATAATTAAAATAAATAATAATAATTTAAATTAATAATAATAATAAAAATTATAATTAATAATGATAATTAATAATAATAATAATAATAATAATAATAATTAAAATTAATAATAATAATTAATTAATAATAATACATTATAAATTATCTTTATATATATATAATTATCATTTATTTTAAATACTGATATTAATAATATTTTATATGTATATATCTATATAATTAATTTTATTAAAATAATATAATAGGTAAACCAGTGAATGATGAAACAAGTATACCAAATAATGAAAATTATGAAATCATAGAAGATAAAGATAATTATGAAGATACTAATACTAATGATAATAATGATGAAATAATAGATTTAACAGGCATAGTAAATAGTGATGGAAGTGATGGAAGTGATAATGATGAAATAATAGATTTAACAAATATAATAAATGATGATAAAGATACTCAAAATGAAAATGATGAAGATGATATTATGGAATATACATTATATGATGATACAAAAGAATATAAAACGGTAGAGTATAATACGGATCATATATAGTTTAATATAATTATATATAAGCTATATTGATTAAAAGGAAATAAAAAAAAAAAAAATATCCCAATAATCAAAAAATAAAAAAAAAAAACAGGGCAAATTATCATCATTTTCATCATATATTATTATTTATTGTTTAAAAGATTTTTTAATAAATTAAAAATTATTTTTTAGAATGTATAAAAAAAAAAAAAAAAAAAAGAATTGATAAGAATATTTATTATATTCTCTAAACAATATCAATTATTCAATTATAATATAAATTATTTATATAAGTGAATTAATTGATAATATAATAAAATTTTAATTTACTACTTCCTTTTTATTTTTTTGTTTTATTATATATATATATTATATTATTTGATTTTATATTATATATATATATCATATAGAATTAGTAAATTTTTAATATAGTTTAATATTAAATTAGTTAGTTATTTAATATTATTACCTATCATTGTTTAATTTTGTTTTTTTTTCTTTTTTTTTTATAGAATATATAAAATTTTAACTTAAGTTTTTCAAAGAAAATAAATATATACATATTTTACTATATTTTTATTAAAAAAAGTATATATAAAAAAAAAGAAAAAAAAAAAAAAAAAAAGTTATTTCAACAAAAAAAAAATAATAATAAAAATAAAAATAAAAAAAATAAATAAAAAATAAAGTTAATAAAAAAAAATTAATAATAAACTACTTGAATAAAGTAAAAAAAAAAAAAAAAAAAAAAAAAAACTTATAATAACACACAAATACAAATTTGTTTTTTTTCTTTTACATATTTATGTGTGTGTTAAATTCATTCATTAAAAATAATAATAATAAATATAAAAAAAAAAATTTTTTTTTATTTCAATATACTTTTATATTTACAATAATTAATTAATATTTTATTTACTACTACTCATAGATTTATAAATAAAAATAATTATTATAAATATATATATTTTACTACTACTCATAAATAAAATATAAAAATATATTTTTAATAATAATTTTCAAGTTTTAATATTTTTTTTTTTTTTTGGAAAAAAAAATAATGAAAATAGAATATATATATATATCTTTTAATAATAATAATTTATATAACTTTTAACATTTTTTTTTATTTAAAAAAAAAAATAATGTATATAAAATATATTTTTAATAATAATTTTTTAATTAACTTCAATTATTATTAAAAGTTACTTTAATTTATTTTTTTTTTTTTTTTTAAAAAAAAAATATTAAAAGAGTGTGGAATATATTTTAATAATAATTGAAGTAACTTTTAATATTTTATTTTTTATAAAAATAATGAATATAGAATAAATATATTAAAATCATAGAACTTAAATAATTTAAATTACTTTTATTATTATTTTTTATAAAAAAAAATGAATATGGAATAAATATATATTAAAATCATAGAATTTAAATAATTTAAATTACTTTTATTAATATTTTTTATAAAAAAAAATAATAAATATGGAATATATTTTAATAATAATTTTTAAGTAACTTTTAATATAGTTGAAGTAACTTTTTCTATTTTTTTTTAAAAAAAAAATAATGAATATAAAATATATTTTTTATAATAAATTTTAAGAAACTTTTAATAATTTTTTAAAAAAATAATGAATATAAAATATATTATAATAATAGTTTTTAAGTAACTTTTAATAATAATTGAAGTAACTTTTAATATAATTAAATAACTTTTAATAATAATTGGAGTAACTTTTAATAATAATTGATGTAACTTTTAATATTTTATTTTTTTAAAAAATTATGAATATTGAATAAATATATTAAAATCATAGAACTTAAATAATTTAAATTACTTTTATTATTATTTTTTATAAAAAAAAATGAATATGGAATAAATATATATTAAAATCATAGAATTTAAATAATTTAAATTACTTTTATTAATATTTTTTATAAAAAAAAATAATAAATATGGAATATATTTTAATAATAATTTTTAAGTAACTTTTAATATAGTTGAAGTAACTTTTTCTATTTTTTTTTAAAAAAAAAATAATGAATATAAAATATATTTTTTATAATAAATTTTAAGAAACTTTTAATAATTTTTTAAAAAAATAATGAATATAAAATATATTATAATAATAGTTTTTAAGTAACTTTTAATAATAATTGAAGTAACTTTTAATATAATTAAATAACTTTTAATAATAATTGGAGTAACTTTTAATAATAATTGATGTAACTTTTAATATTTTATTTTTTTAAAAAATTATGAATATTGAATAAATATATTAAAATCATAGAACTTAAATAATTTAAATTACTTTTATTAATATTTTTTATAAAAAAAAATGAATATGGAATAAATATATATTAAAATCATAGAATTTAAATAATTTAAATTACTTTTATTAATATTTTTTATAAAAAAAAATAATAAATATGGAATATATTTTAATAATAATTTTTAAGTAACTTTTAATATAATTGAAATAACTTTTAATAATAATGGAAGTAACTTTTAATATTTTTTTTAAAAAAAAAATAATGAATATAAAATAAAATATATTTTTAATAATAATTGAAGTAACTTTGAATAATTTTTTAAAAAAAAATGAATATAAAATATATTTTTAATAATTTTAAGTAACTTTTAATAATAATTGAAGTAACTTTTAATATTTTATTTTTTAAAAAAATAATGAATATAGAATATATTTTAGTTACTTCAATTATATTAAAAGTTACTTAAATTATTATAACTTTTATTATTTTTTTAATAAAAAATAATGAATAGAAAATATATTTTTAATAATAATTTTTAAGTAACTTTCATTAATTTTTTTTTAAAAAAAATTATGCATATAGAATTTATTTTAATAATAATTGAAGTAACTTTTAATATTTTTTTTATAAAAAATAATAAATATAAAATATATTTTTAATAATAATTTTTAAGTAACTTTCATTAATTTTTTTTTAAAAAATTATGCATATAGAATATATTTTAATAATAATTGAAGTAACTTTTAACATAATTGAAGTAACTTTTAATAATAATAGAAGTAACTTTTAATATTTTTTTTAAAAAAATAATGAATATAAAATATATTTTAATAATAATTGAAGTAACTTTTAACATAATTGAAGTAACTTTTAATAATAATAGAAGTAACTTTTAATATTTTTTTTAAAAAAATAATGAATATAAAATATATTTTAATAATAATTGAAGTAACTTTTAACATAATTGAAGTAACTTTTAATAATAATAGAAGTAACTTTTAATATTTTTTTTAAAAAAAATAATGAGTATAAAATATATTTTTAATAATAATTGTTAAGTAACTATTAATATTCTATTTTTTTTTAAAAAAAAAAGAATAAGGAATATATTTTAATAATAAATTTTAAGTAACTTTTAATAATTTTTTTAATAAAAAATAATGAATATAAAATATATTTTTAATAATAATTGAAGTAACTTTTAATATAATTGAAGTAACTTTTTCTATTTTTTTTTAAAAAAAATAATGAATATAAAATATATTTTTAATAATAATTGAAGTAACTTTTAATAATAATTTTTAAGTAACTTTTAATATTTTTAGTAAAAAAATAATGAAAATAAAATATATTTTTTATAATAATTTTTAAGTAACTTTCATTAATTTTATTAAAAAAAAATAATGAATATAAAATATATTTTTAATAATAATTGAAGTAACTTTTATTAATTTTTTTTTAAAAAAAATTATACATAAAGAATATATTATAATAATAATTTTTAAGTAACTTTTAATATAATTGATGTAACTTTTATTAATTTTTTTTAAAAAAAAATAATGAATATAAAATATATTTTAATAATAATTGAAGTAACTTTTAATATTTTATTTTTTAAAAAAATAATGAATATAGAATATATTTTAGTTACTTCAATTATATTAAAAATTACTTAAATTATTATAACTTTTATTATTTTTTTAATAAAAAATAATGAATAGAAAATATATTTTTAATAATTTTTAAGTAACTTTTATTAATTTTTTTTTAAAAAAAATATTGCATATAAAATATATTATAATAATAATTTTTAAGTAACATTTATTAATTTTTTTTTAAAAAAAATATTGCATATAAAATATATTATTATTATAATTTAAGTAACTTTTATTAATTTTTTTTTAAA
Organism: Anaeromyces robustus; assembly: GCA_002104895.1. Taxonomy (NCBI): domain Eukaryota; kingdom Fungi; phylum Neocallimastigomycota; class Neocallimastigomycetes; order Neocallimastigales; family Neocallimastigaceae; genus Anaeromyces; species Anaeromyces robustus. The sequence continues at coordinate 50,275 of MCFG01000290.1, forward strand.
AAAAATATTGAATATAAAAATATTATAATAATTTAAGTAACTGTCATATATTTTTTTTTTAAAAAATAAATAATAATAATTGAACTTTTAATATAATTGAAGTAACTTTTAATATAATTGAAGTTAACTTTTAATATAATTGAAGTTAACTTTTAATATAATTGAAGTAACTTTTAATAATAATTTAAGTGACTTTTTTTATTATTTTTTTAATAAAAAATAATGAATATAAAACATATTATAATAATAATTTTTTAAGTAACTTTTATTAATATTTTTTTAAAAAAAAATAATGAATATTAAATAAATATATTAAAATCATTTATTTCTACTAGAATTATAAAAAAAGAAAAAGAAAAAATTCAAATTTTATATAATATTTATATTTAATTAATTAATTAATTAATTATTTATTTATTTATTTATTTATTTATTTATTTATTTATGTACGTATTTATGTATTTATTTATGTATTTATTTATGTATTTATTTATGTATTTATTTAAAAGTTTTATTGGTACTTTTTTTTGATCTTGTATGATTCAACTAAAAAAAAGGAATTATTATTTAATTGAATTTTTCAATTATACAGATTAATTTATATGAATGTGTGGCATTTCGTATAATAAAATTTTGTAAAAAGGCACATAATATATAAATTTACAAAATGTTAACATATTACTGCCCCATTTTTATTAATAAATTTATCCGTTTGATTTGGAAAATTTTTTTAAAACAGTTTTAATTAAAAATTAGGTTAAAAATTAGGTTAAAAATTTACTATTTAAATAATAAGGGGTAACCTAAGTACATTTAATTTATTTATTTAATTAAAATTTTATAAATTGTGAAAATTTTATAAAAGATTTTTTTTATAAGTATAGGTTCATGATTTTTAAAATAAACATAAATAATGTTAACTAAAACATAGATTTTATAATTTATTTACATAAAAAATGATTTAATATATATTTTTAATATAATATCTATAAAGTTAATTTTATATTCTAACACTTTCCCATAAATCAGTTTTTTTAAAAATTTGATTTGAAAAATTAAACATTTTATTTCCCATTGATATATTTTTTGTTAATACATTGGCTAATATTTTCAGAAGTTTTAATGGTATTTTTCATTTAATTAGAATTCTTTTTAATATTATCAACATTAAAGTGATATTTTGTTACAATATGTTTTTTTAATTTTGGATTTAAATCCTCTATTCTCTATAGGATTAATAAGACGCTTAATCTATTAAATCTATTAAGTATATTTAATATATTTAATTAAAATTTTATAAATTAAGTAAAGTACTAAAATTCAATACATTTGAAAAGTAAAAAAATAAATATGTGAATATATCACTTGATACATGTAATTAACATATTTTATGAAAGATTTTTAGTACATGCGTATGACTTTTAAAAGATTCATAAATTTATAATGTTAACATAAAAATAATGTTAACTCAAACATAGATTTATATTAATATAATTTATTTACATAAAATGATTTAAATATATTTTTAACATGTTTATAAAGTTAACTTTATATTCTATATAAAAATAAATATAATTAATTAAATAATTAAATAATCTTATATATTATAACATATATATATATATTAAATAATTAAATAATTAAATAATCTTTTATATTTTAACATATATATAAAAAAATTAAATAATTAAGGTAAATACTATTGCTCAATAGTATTTACCTTAATTATTATTAAATAGTTCTCAACTAATTTGAATAGTATAATATTTTAGATTTTTATATAAATCTAATAAATTATTATATTTACTATTATACAAAACTAATATAATATAATATAATATAAATTCAAAACTTTTTTTTTATTTGTTCTTTTTAAATACTGAAATACATAGATTATATAATAATAATGAAAGGTAATTTAAAAAAAAATTGAATAATTAAAAAGATATAATAATAATATAAAATATAAATAAAATAAAAATATTTATAAATAAAACTAAATAAAATCAAATTTATATTTATAATTATATATATATAAATATAATATTTATGTAATTTTATATAAATATAAAATATATTAAAACAAAAACGTTTTAACCATATGAAAAAAATAAAAACGATTAATAAAAACAATATTTTAACTCTGAAAAATTTTTAATTAAAAAAATAATATATTTAATGTATAAAATAAATATATATATATTTATATAATAGTCGATTTAAAAT
>MCFG01000290.1:57500-85000 GCA_002104895.1 Anaeromyces robustus
ATAATAATAAAAACACTCCAGGCAGCTTCAAGAACGTCGACGTTGAAATGATAAGGTATAAAATTTATTCCGACACTGATTCGAATGATGTTTTATTCGTTGAATAGGAGAGATTAAAAGTTTTAACCTTTTATTTATTTAATATTTTTAATTTAATTAATATCTGTAATAAATATTTTATTATTTTCTTGTATCTTTTATTACTTGTATTTATTTTACATTTCATGTATTATATATTCTTCACTTTAATTTAATCTATATTTCATATGTATATTTAATTTAAATTAATATTATATAAAGATTATTCCTAATCTAAAAAAAAATAATAATTTTACTAGATTTTTGTTTTTTTTTTGATGGCCTATACTTCCATTTAATTTGATTGAATACCTGTCGATACACAGTGATGTTAAGGAAGAGATTTATATAACAACTAACAATATTTTTAAAAAAGTTATTTTATAAAATAGTAAAGAAAGAAGACTGACAACAAAAGAAATTTACATTCAATTATTATTAGTTTATATTATTTTTAATTCTGATTTTTAAATATCTATTGACGATTTAGTTGATTAGTTTATTGATACATTTAATTCAATTGCTGACGATACTGGAATTACCCCCTCTTCTAAAATTAGGTCAATGTTCTAAATGCCACGTAATATTTACTGTCTTTAAAGAATCAAAAGCTTGAAATATCGCCAAATTAAAGAATACCATTTGAATTATGAAACTAATCAATTTCTTATTCTTGTTCCATCTTATAATAAATTATGTAAATTTATTCATAAAAAATGTAATGAGTTCAGAAGAAAAAAACTATTTGTTTTAGATTAAAGTAGGTTGCGAGGCTACTTTAAACATCTTCAACAATTGTTTGAATAATGGTGTGAAAATTGATACTGAATTTTATTGTGGTGATGAACTATTTGCAGATGGTATTGTTCTTTGTGCCCCTTGTAGATCTTGTATGAATAAACTTTTTCTCTCAGTTGGTTAATGGGTTAAGGACAATGAGATAACCTTTGGGAATTAATAAATATGCCACTTTTGTTGTTAGACATGATAAGTCGGAATTTATTCCTAAAGAAGACCGTACCTTTTATTTATCAAGAATTAAAATTCCTAAAACAGATTAATATACTTAACTTGGTATTCCTTTTCACAAAACTCTTGATTTAAAATTTGTTATTAATAAAATGAAAAATAAAGTTAATAAGGCTTTGTTTTCAATTTAATATTTTTTAAAAAATGATTTGATTCTTATTCTTCTTAAAAGAATTTTATTCTCTAAAAAAAATTATTGAACAAGTTTCCTATTATGCACCCTTTACTTGGATCTAACAAAAACAATATTAGTTTTATACTCAAACTATTATCAACAAAGGTTTTTATTGGAGTTTAGGTTTCTTAAAACCTAATTCATTTGTTTTTATTTATTGCATTTCAAAAGAATTCAATATTCCTCCACTTTCTGGTAAATATGCTTTAGCTCAAGTAAGATGTTTTAATAAGTGGAAGAACACCAACTGCGTTATCTCAAAGTTATTAGTCAATAATATTTTCACAACAAGAAAATGGACTTGGATCAAAGAAAGTAAGATTTTAATTAATAAATTAAACAATATTTCATCCTCTTTTAAAGAAATTATGGATTTTTATTGGAAGAGAGACATGAACAGCGATAAATCGATTAAAGCAAAAATTTTTAAAATGAATAATTTTGAAAATTTAAGAAACTAATTTAAAGTTTAATCTGGAATTTCCTGAATATATCAAAGGTTTCAAGTGGATACTTAGGGTAAGATGTGAATATGAAATTGATGCTAGAATTGCTAAAGTTATTAAATTGATTAATATCACTTGTCCTAATTGTTGTCCATGCTGTTTCCATATAATGATAGTTATCAAAGAATTGTCCATTAGCTTATTAATTGTTTCCTATTTTAAAAATTTTCATATTAACCAAACATTTCTCCGATTTAGATAGATACTTTTTTTTTATTTTTTTTAGATAATCTTTTTAATAGTTTATATGTTATCAGTGATAACTCTAATGTAGATAATAGAATTAATAATATTGTTAAGGGTTATAATAGTAGTTTTAATAATAGAAACAGAAGTATTTGTAATGTTGATATGTTTTAGGAAATAGAAAATTTGTTAACCGGTACCGAATTTATATTTTTTTAATTGATGGAAGAAAATAAATCCAGTATTGATAAAATAGCTGACAATTATCTATATAAAAAGGAATGGAAATGCTTGTTTGTATAGGTGTCAGACTGTTTTGGTACATATGCAAAATCTTCATTCTTGTTGTGATTTGCAGCTCCATTGAATTATATAATGCTTGTTGTCTGCAAAAGACAATATATATTGTTCAATAAATTCAAAACCTACCTCTCTAGGAATGTTAATGCTGATAACACAAGTAGGACAGCCTAGTAGGGCAAATGCTGATCTTATTACCAACTCAAGTAGAATAGGATAGATCAATTTTACTTTAATTCTTTATGTAGAATTAAGGGCTAGTATGAATTAATTGTTTTTATGTATTACTATACTACTTTATACTCTCCAATATTATTCATTATTATCTATAATATTAATCTGGTTTTTCTTATTAGTATTATTATTTTTTATTTTGTGTTTTCATGTATATTATTAATATTTAAACTCAATAAAGATGATATACAAATTGTCTACTTTAAAAAAATTACTATATTTTTATTAGGGTTAAATCAATAAAAAAAATTAATAAAAAAATAAAACTCATAATAATATACATATATGGAAAAAAACATATACCTATTTGTTTATTTTTTATTTATTTATTTTATTTATTGATTTATTGATATTGATATTTTTTTTACATATGTGTTATATTTATCTATTGAAAATAATTTAAATAATAATGAAAAAAGAAATTTTTTTTTATTATTTTTATTTAATTTTTCATTTCAATTTACTTACATTTGTAATAATTAATATTTTATTACTACAACCATAAACTTACATATAAAATAATTATAAATATATAAATAAAATAAATAAAAAAGATAAATAAATGAAAAATAATATATATATATATATAATAGGAATAAATACAATATTTATTGAAATATATACGAAATATTTCTTTTAATTATTCTTATAATCAAATTATAAAGTAAAAAAAAAAGTGATAAATAAAAAGATATAATTATTATTATTGTAAATAAAAAACCGATTAAATGAATTATTATTATCAAATTTCAGATAATAGTTGCTATCGAAAGAAAAGAAAAAAAAAGTTATATTAGTTTTTTTTTTTTTTTTTTTTTTTTTTAGACTAGGATTAATCTTTATTTATATTATTAATTTAAAATAAACATACATGTAACATTTATATTAGTTAAAGTTTATTGAATATATATATATATATTATTTTAGAAATGAATGAAATTAAAGGAAAAAATCGTAAGTTAGAAACAAGAAAAATGGAAATTATCATATTTTATTAGCTCGTTAACAATAAAAGATATAATCAACTTAAACTTAATTGTGTGAAAATATTTAATAACACCCTTCTACTTTAAAACAAAATTTATGAAGAATATTTATATATATTTATATATATTATAATAATAGTTATTGTAAATAAATTGGAATTATGAATAAGGATAAGCTATATGATTAAAAAAAAAGATAATAAAGTTTAAAAAGGAAAATATTGTCATAATTAATAATTGCCCAATAAAAAAAAAAATGATTACTTATTACTGAATTGAAATATAAAGAAAGTTGATTATATAAGATAATAAAAAACTAAAAAAGAAAAAAATTGAAAACTTGAATATATATTATATATTATATTTATAATAATAATTAAAATTTAAAATAATTATTGTTATTTTTTTTTTTTTTTACTATTTTACTATTATTGTAATTATTATATTTATATTTGATAATAATAATAATAAAAATAATTCTAATTAATATTATTATTAGAAAATTTATTTATTTTTCTTACAATTATATAAATAATTTATAAATCAATTATTATTATATATATTATAATATATTATAATATATTATTCATTATATATTATATACATTATTATATATATTATTATATATTGTTAGATATTATTCATTATATATTATAATATATTATTATATATTATTCATTATATATTATATACATTATTATATATATTATATATTATAATATATTATTATATATATTATTATATATATTATTGTCTAAGGTATATTACGCATTCTTATTTTAGTAAAAACAAGAATAATATATTATGCAACTATAATGCGGAGATATTTATCAATGTGATAAAAATAAAAAAAGAAAAATATATTTATTTATTTACTTATTTATTTACTTATTTATTTACTTATTTATTTACTTATTTATTTATTTATTTACTTACTTATTTATTTATTTATTTATTTATTTATTTATTTACTTATTTATTTATTTATTTATTTACTTATTTATTTATTTATTTATTTATTTATTTATTTATTTATTTATTTATTTATTTATTTATTTATTTATTTATTTATTTATTTATTTATTTATTTATTTATTTATTTATTTATTTTCATGTTTTTTTTTCCATTGATTTTTATGATCTTGTATGATTCATAAATGATTCACACTTAAAAAAATTTTTTTTTTATTAATGAATTAAATCCCATGATTAAAAAAAATTTAATTTAAAAATTAATAATTAAGGTTTTAATATTGAAAATTTTTTATCCTTTTATGGTCAAATTTTTTTTTTTTTTTATTCATTCAAGATGAAACAATAAAATAAAATAATAAAATAAAATAATATAAAAATGTTAAGTCACTAAATTTTTTTTTTTTTTTAATAATAATTATTATATTTAATATTTAATATTTAATATTTAATATTTAATATAAATTTTTTTTAAGATAAAAAAGGAATTAAACAAAATTATTTTTAAATGATTTATAAACTTTTATATTAATATATTTATATACCAATTATCAATATGGTTAATACATTACATTTACATTTACATTTTAATACATTATATAATATAAATAAATAATAATAATAATAATAATTAATAATAATAAATGAATAATAAATAAATAATAAATAATAATAAATGAATAATAATAATAATAATAATAAAAAATAAATAAATAATAATAAATAATTATTATTATTATTTATTATTTATTTATTATTAATTATTTTTTAAAAAAAAAAAAATATTTTTTTATCTAATTAAATTGCACATAATAGTAGAGCATAATAGTATAGTATGAACCAATAAAATAAAAAGAATTAAATTTTGTAATAAATTAAATTTTTTTTTGTTTTTTTGTTTTTTTTGTTTTAATTTTTTTTTGGTATAAATACAATTTTAAATCACTATTTTTTTTTTTTTTTAAAGTACTAAATAAAAATAATAATTAAATTATATAGATTATAATTTAAATTATTTATTTATTCAAAAAAAAAAAAAAAAGAAATAAATTAAAAAAAAATAAAAATAAAAAAAAAGTAATATCAATTAAGAAATATAATTAGATATTATATATTATATTAAATAAAAATGAAATATATAATTTTAGTTTCATTGTTAATTGTAGGTACCTTTGCATCTGAATGTCATCCAAAATATGATTGTTGTAAAGGTTGTCATACTATTTTAACTGATGAGGAAGGAAATTGGGGTGTTGAAAATAAACAATGGTGTTTCATTAATAATGAAAAATGTTCAAATGAAAAAGATAATGAAATCAATAAATATCCTGTTTGTAATGGCTGTAAAGTTTATTACACTGATAAGAATGGAAATTGGGGTGTTGAAAATAAACAATGGTGTTTCATTGATAATAAAAAATGCTCAGATGAAGAAGATAATGAAATAAGTAAATATCCTGTTTGTAATGGCTGTAAAGTTTATTACACTGATAAGAAAGGAAATTGGGGTGTTGAAAATAAACAATGGTGTTTCATTGATAATGATAAATGTAAATTGGTAGATGAAAATCAAAATAATACTCCAACTGAACCTCACAATGAAGAACCAGGAAAAGAAGATGAAAATAAAAATGATAAACCTGAAGATCACAAAAATATTGTTCCAATTATATATATTACTAGTAAAACTGGAACAAATAATTTTGTTGATGATCCAATTACTAATCATGTTTCTAATATTACTCATTATGGTATGGAAAAACCACCATATCCATACTATGAAGAATGTACTTTCACTGTCGAAGATGAAAATGGTGAAAAGGTTATGGAAAATGTTAAAGGTAAAGCTAAAGCTCGTGGTAATTGGACTACTTTATATGTTAAGAAATCTATTCGTATTAACTTTGATAAAAAACAAAGTATGCTTGGTCTTAATAATAATGCTAAATTCAAGAATTGGCTTCTTCTTGCTGAATATAAAGATAATTCTCTTCTTAGAAGTAAAACTTCTTTTGAACTTTCTCGTGATATTCTTGCCGAGGATAATCTTTACGTCTCTGATTCCAAATATGTTGAAGTCGTAATTAATGGTGAATATTATGGAGTTTACCTTTTAGTTGAAGTTCAACAAATTAATAAAGGAAGAGTAGATATTACTAAGGCTAAAGATGGTTACACTGGTACTGATATTGGTTATTTATTAGAATATGATACCGTTTATGCTCAATATGAAGATAAACTTCAAAGTATCAATATGAGATATCATAATAATGATTTTATTATTCCATATGATGGTTTAGATGGTAAATAATCAAAATAAAATTGAAGCTATCACTGATAATATGTTAGGTTATTCTTGGGAAGATTACTTTAACTTTGGTATGGAAGAAATTGAAGCTAAAGCTGCTACTGATCCTAATTTTGAATTTATTAATGTTGCTTCATCCCAAGAATATATTGATAATGTTTTAAATATGAGTATCAAAAGTGATATTTATAATCAAGAGCAACACGATTTCATTACTAATTATATTAATAATGTTTATAACATTATTTATGAAGCAGCTTACAATAAACATACTTTAAAATTTAATGAAGATTATACAGATATTGTTGATGCTCCCGAATTCACTCCAAGAGAAGCTATCGAAAATGTTATAGATATTAACTCTTTAGTTGATATGTATATTATTAGTGAATTAACTTGTGATGCTGATCTTTACTTCTCTAGTTTCTACATGGATGTAGATTTTGGTAAAGATGGTTCAAAAAAGCTTAGATTTGAAGCTCCTTGGGATTTTGATTCTGGTCTTGGTAATAGAAAAAGTTGTTTAAATGGATCAGGATTTTTCGCTGGTAATATTAATGAAGATCAAAATGTTCCAGGTAAATATCAAATTAATCCATGGTTAGCTATTACAATGTATGAAGATTGGTATCAAGATCTTATTAAAGCTAAATGGACTAAACTTTATGATAATGGTGTATTTAGTCATACCGTTGAAAATATTCATTCTAATCTTCAAAAGTATAATGAAGTTTTTAAACGTGATTATGCTAAATGGGATAATGAAGTTAGAAGAGAAGCTATCGGAACAGAACTTGCTCATCAAGAAATGGAAAGTAGATCTGCTGCTGAATCTGCTGCTTATCTTGCTGAATGGATGGAAGCTAGAGTTGATTTTATGAATAATCATTGGCACCAATAAATAAATAAATAAATAAATAATAAATATTTATTTATTTATCAAAAATTTAAAATATTTAAAAAGTAAAAAAGAAAAAAATATATTTTAAAATATACTATATCATATAATATATATAAAACTATATATATAACATTTTATAAATTGTGATATATATGGATATATATATTATATATGTATTAAATTAGAAAAAAATAATAATCTATATTTAAAATATATATATATTATATATTCAAAATATTAGAACTAATAATAATAATAATAATAATAAATAATAATAATAATAAAATGGTAAACAAATAAATAACATAAAAAATAAATACTAAATTAAAATATAATATTAAAAAATAATAATTAATAAATAAAATAAAAAATAAAAGAAATTATTTTACAAAGTATATTTATTTAAAAAAATATTATTATTATTAAACTTTTAAATATTTATTTTTTTATTTAATTATCTATAAATGTGTTTATTTTAATTATTTAATATTTTTAATATTATAATAAATATTAAATAATTTAATAATTTTTTTTAGTTACAATAAAAAAATATTAATTGAAAAAATTCATGAAAATATGAAAATATTCAAAAGTAAATATATAAAAAATATAATTTCCTTTTAATATATTGATTTTTCCTATTAAAGTAATTTTTAATTTATTTTTCTTATACATTAAAAAAGAAGGAAAAAAGGAAAAAACTTTAAAAAAAAAAAAAAAAAAAAAAAAAAACTTTTTTAATTAAGATGAAAGGAAATTTATTTTAATCTTTCTTTTTTTTTTTTTTTTGTTTGTTTTTTTTTTATCTTTGAGCGGCTTTAAGGCCGTCTCCGATAAAATAATAAGTTACGGGATTTACTCCGACATGGAGATAAATTTAATGATATTTCATTGATTTGAATGGGAGAGAAATTAAAATCAAATTAATAATAATAAATTAATTAATAAACAAAAAGGAATAGAAATAATAAATTAAAACTTTCAATATCTGTAATAATAAAATTTTTTATTATTTTTTCTATATTGTTTATTACCTTTACTTTCATTTATTTTACATTTAACATATTATATATTCTTTTACTTATATCATATAATCAATAATTACATAGGATATGTATATTACTTTTAAATTAACTATTTTAATAATTTTTAATAAAGATATTAATAAAATTATTATACTTTAAAATATTAATAATAAATATTATAAAAAAAAGTTTATTTAATATTAATTTATAAGGAATAAAAGGTTCAATGTTAAATGTGGGTAGTTTTGGTTTAATAATGGTCAGGTCAAGATGTTTAATTAATAACAAAATAACTAATTAAACAAATATATAATTGATAGGCAAATTTTTATAACACAACAAAATAATTAATTAAAAGAACACTTTTTAAAATAATTAAGTTTTATAATAATATTTTTTATTAATAATTAATTAAGAAAAGTTTAAATAATAATTAGATTATTAAGTCATTAATTCTAAGTTAGTTAATAATCTTACAAAGATTAAAAGGAATTGTAATTTCAATCCTTATTTATACTTTTTCTAAATCTAATAATTATTAATACATTTAATTATTATAATCTATTGATAATATATTTATAAATGTATAATTTTAAATAAAATATATGAATAAAATAATATTGATAAAAATCTAACTATATAAAACTAATATAAAACTATATAAACTATTAATAAATTTAATGATAAGAATTATAATCTAAGATTTAGATTTATAACTATTCTAATTATCTAACTAGTTAACTATTTAATTATTTAATTGTTTAGTATACTATTTAATTATTTATCTATATATTAATTATTTTTATCTTTGGATTTTTATGATCTTTTCTGTATAATTAATTCTAGATAAAATGGGATATTTTTAATTATTTAAGATCTTAAGTAAATTTTAAATCTTTTTGAGATTTTTAGAATTCTAAGAATTTCTGTAAATTAATATAATAATCAACTATTCTAATTTTTTATAAAATAATTAACAATTATTATAATATATTATATAAATTATTATTATTATTATAATTAAAATTTTATAGATTATTTGAAGGCGTTTTCTGTATATCTGAATAATTATTATTATTATAAATTATAATATAATTATTGAAATAAAAAGATTTTATCTATATAAATTTTATAATTATTTATTTATGGATCCTTGTAAATATTTAATTATATTTTTATATTGTGTAAATCTTTAAAGTCCAATATCTCGCCAACCAGTGGTCCAAATGGGCTGAAATTCAGATATGTTGTAGCTCTTGAGCAGAGCTTCCCAATGAGCATAAAATCAAAGCGAAGCGGCGGAAATCTTCAATATTTGCCAAGTTATCGTTATTTTTCTTCTGATTATTTTTATTAATATCTTAAGGGTTAAATTAAGTTGATTAATATTTATTTAATTTGTCCAAACCCTTTACAATATCAATTTAATTACTTTTTAATATTTGTTTATTTTATTGAAAATCGAATTTTAAGTGATTTAGTCAATAACGAAATTTAAATGTAATTGATCTATTAGTGAATTTCAATTTTAAATCCACTAATATTCGCGACATTCAAAAATATGGATTTGGAAATAATGTATATTTAAAGGAACAGTGTACCACATTTGTTACGGTTCATAAAATTAATAAATGGATTATAACAAACAAAATATTTAAAAACACTTCAACATTTGTTAATTAAAATTTTTATTTAGTTTAAAGTTATTTTATTTATTAAGTTTTTAATATTAAGAATTATTAAAGATCAATAAAAAAAATAAAAGATTAAGGATTAATTGATAATGATCATAATTCAAAAATTATTTTAAAAATTACACGTATTTATATTTTTTTTTTACAAGTTAAAATTTGTTAAGCCTATCTAACATTTTCTAACTAATTTAAAATATAATTACTAAGTAAAACTAAAATAAATTGAATATAAATTGTTAATAAAATTATTAGTTAATTATTATAAATATTTATTATATAATAATTAATTACTATCTATTTATTATTATTATAATTATTAATATATTTAAGAGAATATTTTAGAATTTTAACAGAAAATTTACTAAACTATTACTAATAGAATTGTAAAAGAAATTATTTTAAATTGATTTTAAATTGTTAATATAATTATTATTTTATTATTATAAATAATAATTATATATTATTTAATTATTTATTATTTATTATTATTATAAAATTAATATAAGTAACTGAAAATTTATAACATATTTTTGTGGTGGTTTAGTTAAGTATTATTAATAAAATTCTGTAAAAGTAGTTTTATATTGTTATTATAAATTTTTATAATCAATTGAATTAAAAGTAATTTTCATTAATATAATATAGTATAAAATAATTGTAATTAAAATATATTTTAGTGCATAATTTTAGTTAATTTGGGGTGTAATTTGGTAGGGACTATTACTAATTATTGTATGGCAAGGAAGTTGGTTATGTTTAAAAGTAATTGTAATTAGTAATTTTTGGCTAATTTTTAGTATTAAATTGAATGAAAATTATTTTATTTTATAATTAATATTTATAATATATTGATTAATAATAATATAATTGATTTAATTATTTATTATAATTGACTTTAATAAATATATTTTGATATTGATAATAAAATTCATATTAATAATTTTTATAAGTGATATTAATAAAAAGTGGCTGATTAATAATAATTTATAATTTTTATAATTTTTATTTATTGATATTAATAATTTTTGTTTTGATATTAATAATAAAATATTTTGTATTAATAATAATATATATATTTAATTGATATTAATAATTTTTATATTGATTTTTAGTAATAATATATTGAATTTTTATATTAATAATATAATTTAATATTAATAAATTTTATATTGTAATATATTTTGGAAATTTCAATTTAATATAGAATGTAGGAAAGTTCTACAAGCCACAAAGAATTTAGTAATCTTAATGAAATTAAGATTAATTGTTCATTCTTTATCACATTATAGCAAAATAGCTCTTATGGCGCAATTGGCTAGCGCGTTCGGCTGTTAACCGAGAGGTTGGTGGTTCAAGCCCACCTAGGAGCGCTTTTTTATTAAAAAATATAGTATAAAATATATTTTTACATAATTATAATTAATTCTTTCTAATGTTTATTAACATATTATAATAAATTTGTATAAATACAATATATTTTTTTAATATTCCTATATAAATTTTATAAAATATTAATAAGATTTATTTGAAATAAGAAAGATATTGAATTTATTATGATATATATTAATATTTAAAATTTTATAATACTCTATTTAAATAATATACAGGGTATTTTTATTTTTGTATTTACCTTAGGATTTTTAAGATGGAGGTAAATAATAAGGAAAAAGAAAAACGAATAAATGTTATTATTTAAATATAATATATATATTTATTATTATAAAATATATATTTTATAATAATATAACTTAAAAACAATATTTTTAAAATAGTTTCTAATTTACTCTTTAATTATTCTTTACACTTAAGCATTTCTTAATTAGAAATAACAATTAATTTTAATTACTTTGTAAATAAATAAGCCTACTCTATATAAACTATTTTCTATTTAGAGGCCCTTCTAAATATTTAATTTATATTTTATATATTTAAATTTCTTTAAGATTCAATATCTTACGAACTAATAGCCCAAATAGTCTGAAATTCAGATATATTGTTGTTCTCGAGCAGAACTTCTCAGTAAACATAAAATCAGCAGAAAATCACCATTATTTTTCTTCAGATTATTATTATTAATTTACTAAAAATTAAATTAAAAATTAAATTAAATTGAATTATATTTATTTTAATTATCCAAACTCATTACTTTTATAATTTAGATATTTTCTAATATTCATCTATATTATTGAAAATAGAATTTTATATAATTTAGTCAATAATAAAATTTAATTTAAACTCATCTATTATTGAAAATGGAATTTTATATAATTTAGTCAATAATAAAATTTAATTTCAACTCATCTATTAGTGAATTTCAATTTTAAATATAACTAATATTTACGATATTTAAAACTATGAATTTAGAAATAATGAGCATTTAAGGGAATTGTATCATAGTGATGTAGAAATAGTATATTCATAAACAATAGATTATATATAACTTAATAATAAATAATTATTACACGGGTTCAATATATATTAAAAATAAATTAATCTTTTGTTTTAATATACTCTTTATTTATTATTCTTATTTTTAAATACAAATTATTGATCATTTTTATAAAAGAAAGAAAAATTATCCTTCTTTTATAATACATGAATTTTTATTATTATAGTCTATCGACTATTATTATTATTATTATTTACTTTATAATATAATTCACTATTCTAAATATTATATTCTAAGATTTATTTTAATATTAATTATTATTATTATTATTATTATTTATTAGTATTTTCTTTTCTAATTATTAAATATTTTATTAATCTATTTAGTGTTTTAAATAAAAATTAAAAATAAATATTACACTTTTATACAGAAATACATTTAACTTCTATTTTATACATTTTATAAATAATTCATTTATTTTATAATTAATTTTTATTATTTTATTTATTTTATTTTATTTTAATAATATACAGAATATTTATTTTCTGTATTTGTCCAGGGTTTTTAAGTTGGAGGGAAAGAATAAGGGAAAAAGGGAAAGGAATGGATAATATTATTATTTAATTATAATTATTTATATATTTATTATTATAAATGTTTATTATTATAATTATATTAAAGTATTAAATTTATTAAAGGTTAGGAATAGAAATATTAATAATTATTATAAGAATATAAATATTTTAAATAAGATATATTAATAAAGTATTGTAAGATATTTGATTTTAATAGAATAATATTATAAAATATTAATAAAATATTATTTAAAATATTATTTATTATATATATAAAATTTATTATAAGATATAAATAAGATTTATTTAATATAAAATATTAATAATATTTATTTATTATAAGAGTATTGATAAAATTTATTATAAGAATATTAATAATATTTATTATAAGAATATTTATTATAAGAATATTTATTATAAAAATATTGATAAAATTTATTATAAAAATATTTATTATAAGTATTAATAAAATTTATTTGATATTAATAAAATATTTATAATTTATTATAAGATATTAATAAAATATTGATAATATAAGAATAGTTTTTAATATAGATAAAATTATTATGTTTTAAGATATTAATAATATTATAAAGAAGTTTTATTTAATGTTAGTTTATATGGAATAAAAGGTTCAAAAATATGGATTTGGAAATTTAAGGGAATACAGTACCCTGCCTGATACGTGTTTTTTATAAGGTATCAATTTTGTGTGAGTTAGCAAGATTATTTATTAATAAAATAATATATTCTATTAAGAAAATAAATAGAATTTACACTCGAATATTAAATATTAAATTATAAAGATCATTTATTTTATAGTCGTATTTTTATTTATTTATTTATTTATTTATTATTAAAGTCGTATTATTATTTAAATATCGTATATAAAATTATCAATATTAATTAGATATAATCCTTTAATATATCTAACTATTATATAAAAATTATAAACAATTTCCTAAATATTATTAAATCCTATAAGCTTTATTTTAGTTTTCCTAACTAATTCCTAAAAATTATTTATTAATAATAAAAAGAACCATCTTTTCTACCTATTTTTATGTATTTCTTATATTAAATGTAATTTGTAAAACAAAAAAAATTTAATTATTTATAACCAATAAGATTAAAATAATAATAAGTAAAATCAATTATATAATTTATTATACTATTATTATTTATTATTTATTATTCCTAATAATTAACTATTTATATAAACATTTGTGTTATTTTTTTTTTATTTTAAATCCATAAAATTTCTCTTTTTATTTGAATCCTATACTATGGAATAAAAGGTTCAAAAATATGGATTTGGAAATAAGGTATATTTAAGGGAATACAGTACCCTGTTATAGCAAGTAGCTCTTATGGCGCAATTGGCTAGCGCGTTCGGCTGTTAACCGAGAGGTTGGTGGTTCAAGCCCACCTAGGAGCGTTTTTTATATTATTGTATAATAATATATAAATATAGAATTTCTATTATTTTACTTTATTATAATATAAAGAATATTTTTACTTATGTATTTGCCCAGGATTAAAGTTGTATGGAAAGAATAAGGGAAAGAGGAAAAAGAATGGATAAAAATTATTAATTAAAATATTAATAAAAATATTATATTAAATTTATTATAAAACATTAATAAAATATATTTAAGATATTGATTCTATATTATTATAAGAATATTTATAAGAATATTTAAATTTAAATATTAGTAAAATTTTATTTAGGAATATTAATAAAATATTGATAATATAATATAAGAATAATTTTTAGTAAGATATTAATATATTATTATAATTTTAGATATTAATGAACATCATTGAATAATAATAATAATAATAATATTAATAATAATAATAATAATAATAATAATAATTTCAGACTATATTTTAATTATTATTTTTTATTTTTTATAATTAAAATTCACCATTCTAAATATTATATTTTAAATTTCATTTTAATATTAATTATTATTCTTATTATTATTTATTAGTATTTTATACAGAAATACATTTAACCTCTGTATCATGCATTTATAATTAATTCATTTATTTTATTAATTAATTACTTTTTATTATTTTCTTTAGTTTATTTTATTTAAATAATATACAGAATATTTTTATTTCTGTATTTGTCCAGAGTTTTTAAGTTGAAGGGAAAGAATAAGAGAAAAAGGGGAAAGAAATGATAAAGTTATTATTTTAAATATAATTATTTATATATTTATTATTTTAAAATATTTAAATTATTATATTATATTAAAGTATAAAATTTATTAAAGATTAATAATAAGAACATAAATAAGAATATATTAATAAAGTGTTATTTTATTTAAAATATTATTTATTATATATAAAATTTATTATTAGTTATTATTATCAATATCAAATATTTTATATTTTAAATAAATCTTAATAACATTTTATAATAAATTATATGTATAATAAATAATATTTTAAATAATATTTTAAAAATATTCTTATAATAAATAAATCTTATTAATATCATTTATAAAATATTAATAAGAATATAAATAAGATATATTAATAAAATATTATAAAATATTTGATATTGATAAAATAATTATTATAAAACATTAATAAAATATTTATAATTTATTATAAGATATTAATAAAATATTTATAACTTATTATAAGATATTAATAAAATATTTATAATTTATTATAAGATATTTATAATTTGTTATAAGATATTAATAAAATATTTATAATTTATTATAAGATATTAATAAAATATTTATAACTTATTATAAGATATTAATAAAATATTTATAATTTACTATAAGATATTAATAAAATATTGATAATATAAGAATAATTTTTAATAAAGATATTAATAAAATTATTATGCTTTAAGATATTAATAAGTATTATAGAAGTTTTATTTAATGTTAGTTTATAAGGAATAAAAGGTTTAAATATATGGGTTTAGAAATAATGTGTATTTAAGGGAATATTGTATTAAAATATGATACATTAATGTAAATATCTTAATTCTAAATAGGCTTAGAAAGTGATATTTACTTGTATTCAAATATTTATTATAGTAAATAAATTTATAAATTGTTTTATAAAAAAATTTAAATATGTTTTATTATAGAATTTTTATTAATTATTATTTAAATTTAATACATCTCGTTATGTATTCATGAAATTTTATTAAAAATTAAATATAATACTTCTAGTAAGTATTATTACTAATATCTAATTTAAGGCTAATTAGTAACCAATTTTATATTTTAAAATTAATCTAAAAAATTATTATTAATTATTAATTATTCTTTATTATCTAATTTTTATGGCTAATTAGGAACAATTTTAAAAGAATATTTTACAATTTATTTCTATACTAATTTCTAAATTTAAGCTATGTTTATAAACAATTATTAAAGTATTTAACAATAAATTGTTAAATAATTATTTTATATTTAATATTTATAAATTTAATATAATTATTATTATTTTATAATATTTTTATAATTAAATATTTTATAAATTAATACTTAATTTAATATTAGTAATTTTCAAAATCAGCTAAATTATTATTTTATTATTTAAATATTCATTCTTTAACAAGCTTCTAAGTAAGAAGCGTTAATAGTATAGAGGTAGAATATTTGCCTTCCAAGCAAATGGCCCGGGTTCGATTCCCGGTTAACGCATTTAATTTTTATAATTTTTAAATAAATATTATAGTTTTTAAATGAGTAATTAACAAGGAAAAAAATATTACTATCAATTAAAAGGAATAACTGAAAAAATATTTTCATATTAACATTTACTATTAGTAAATTTTCTTACATTCGTAATATTAATCTTAATTATTATTATAAGAATTATGGCAAATTATATTCTGACATGTATAAATTAATTATTACAAAAGGCTTAAAATATGAATTTGGAAATAATAAATATTTACATATCGTATTGAATATGATACAATATGTAAATATCTTAATTCTAAATAGATGAAGAAAGTGACATTTATTTAAATACAAATATTTATTTAACGATAAATTAAATAATTTATTTTATTATAATTAAATATATTTTATTATAAAATCTTTTATTAATTAATTATAAAATTTAATACATCTTTTTATATATATAAATACATGAAAATTTTATTAAAAACTAATATAATACTTCTAGTAAGTATTATTATTATTATTATTTTTTAATTTAGGTTAATTAGTAACTATGTTTATAAACAATTATTAGATTAATTTTTAAAATATTAAAAAGTTTAAAATAATAATTTTGCATTAAAAAAAAAAAAAGAAAAATACTCTTTTTGAAACTTGTTCCTAATTGGCCATAATAATTAAATAATTATAATTAATAATTAATAATTAATAATTAATAAGATTTTTTTTAAATATTTAACAGTAAATTGTTAAATAGATATTTTATTTTTAATTTTTAATAAATTTAACATTTGATTTAGTATTTATTATAAGAATATTTATTATAAGATATTAATAAAATATTGATAATATAAGAATTATTTTTAATAAAAGTATTAATAAAATTATGATATTTTTAAGATATTAATAAACATTATAAAGAAGTTTTATTTAATATTAATTTATAAGGTATAAAAGGTTTAATGTAATGATATGGATCCATTATGACTACCAATTAGGCTCAATTCTACCTGCTTCTATTATCTTATTGGTTGTCTCTTGGAATAATATAACTTATTTAAATTAATAATATTATTCCGAGAGGTAAAAAGTAAGGTTCGAACCAGAGACAACCAACATAATAATAGAAGCAGGTAAAACTGAGCCTAATTAATAGCCATAATGGATCCATATCATTACATTTAAATGTTAAATGAGGGTAGTTTTGGTTTAATAATGGTCAGGTCAAGATGTTTAATTAATAACAAAATAACTAATTAAACAAATATATAATTAATAGGCAAATTTATTTATTAATACACAATAAATTAATTAATTAAAAGAACACTTTTTTAAAATAATTAAGTTTTATAATAATATTTTTTATTAATAATTAATTAAGAAAAGTTTAAATAATAATTAGATTATTAAGTCATTAATTCTAAGTTATTTAGTTAATAATCTTACAAAGATTAAAAGGAATTGTAATTTCAATCCTTATTTATACTTTTTCTAAATCTAATAATTATTAATACATTTAATTATTATAATCTATTGATAATATATTTATACATGTATAATTTTAAATAAAATATATGAATAAAATAATATTGATAAAAATCTAACTATATAAAACTAATATAAAACTATATAAACTATTAATAAATTTAATGATAAGAATTTATAATCTAAGATTTAGATTTATAACTATTCTAATTATTTAACTAGTTAACTATTTAATTATTTTAATTGTTTAGTATACTATTTAATTATTTATCTATATATTAATTATTTTTATCTTTGGATTTTTATAATCTTTTCTGTATAATTAATTCTAGATAAAATGGGATATTTTTAATTATTTAAGATCTTAAGTAAATTTTAAATCTTTTTGAGATTTTTAGAATTCTAAGAATTTCTGTAAATTAATATAATAATCAACTATTCTAATTTTTATAAAAATAATTAACAATTATTATAATATATTATATAAATTATTATTATTATTCTAATTAATATTTTATAAATTATTTGAAGGCGTTTTCTGTATATCTGAATGATTATTATTATTATAAATTATAATATAATTATTGAAATAAAAAGATTTTATCTATATAAAATATTATAATTATTTATTTATGGATCCTTGTAAATATTTAATTATATTTTTATATTGTATAAACCTTTAAAGTCCAATATCTCGCCAACCAGTGGTCCAAATGGGCTGAAATTCAGATATGTTGTAGCTCTTGAGCAGAGCTTCTCAATGAGCATAAAATCAAGCGGAAATCTTCCAATATTTGCCAAGTTATCGTTATTTTTCTTCTGATTATTTTTATTAATATCTTAAGGGTTAAATTAAGTTGATTAATATTTATTTAATTTGTCCAAACCCTTTACAATATCAATTTAAATACTTTTTAATATTTGTTTATTTTATTGAAAATCGAATTTTAAGTGATTTAGTCAATAACGAAATTTAAATGTAATTGATCTATTAGTGAATTTCAATTTTAAATCCACTAATATTCGCGACATTAAAAATATGGATTTGGAAATAATGATTATTTTAGGAAATACTATATTAAGCATTCAAATAAGAAGCGTTAATAGTATAGAGGTAGAATATTTGCCTTCCAAGCAAATGGCCCGGGTTCGATTCCCGGTTAACGCACTAAGTTTTTTATAATTTCTTATAAATAAAAATTATATAATTGAAAATTATATATTTAAATGATTATTTTATCATTATATTTATTTTTATTTTATTTGTTATTTATTACTATAACAACCTGGTAAATCAAGTCACAATGTTACAGTTATAATCCCCGATATCTCTATCAATTCTTTTGTTATGATTCATGACAATTGAAAATAGTGTTAATAAGATTTATATTTTAATTATTTTGAAATATAAAAATTAAAAATAATATAAATTAAATGATAAATTAAAAAAAAAAATATTTCAGGTTAAATTTATTAAATTTTATTATTTTTTATATATATTGTATATATTATAAACATTAATTTTATTAAATAAAAAAACACAAAATTACCAATATTATATTTACATTATTATTTTATAAATTTTCAAAAAAGGATTTTAATATTATTTTTATTAATGTAATCATTAATTTCGAAACTAATGTTCTTAATAGCTTTACTTTTAATAGAAAAATCTTCAAAACTTTTATTATTATTATTATTATTATTATTATTATTATTATTATTATTATTATTATTATTATTATTATTATTAATCTCATTATTATTAATTTCATTATTAGTTATTAAAGAATGATTATATTCATTATTTTCTACAAAATTAATATTATTATTCGTATCATAATTCCTTTCAGAAAGAAACTATTATTTATGTTATTATCATTTTTAAGGAAGTTACTGACATTAATATTGATAAATGATAGAAAATAATTAATCAAATATTAATAATAATCAATCTAATACAATACTTGTTACAAATTTACAAATTTACTTTCTGAAAACCAAAGAGAAAATGGTAATAATGAAGATAAAGAAATAAAGTGAGAACATATACCATGTGAACTAAATATTTTCATAGAATCTTTATTATTGTCATTAAAATTTTCAGAAAATAAATTAATCATAAATTAAATATTAAATTATAAAAATTTTAATATTATCATTATCAAAATCATCATTAAAACTTTTATTGAGGGTTTTCATTTAAATTTTTCTATTTTGTATTTTCGTAACCAATTAAATCATAATTACTTATTTCTTACTCTTGATGCAACAGAAGACTTTCGTTTTCTATTTTAGATCATTTACAATTTAAATATCTGACATTTTTAATATTTAGTTATATTATCATATTGAAAGTGCCCGAATTTGTGATGCCAAAGTTCTTTACTTATATCCATTCAGATTATCTTTTTAATTGTCATTTACTCTAACATAATTAATAGACTGGAATTCTAACAATGTAGTGCTTTCATTTACATTTGATTAATGGTGAAAAATCAACTAAAGAAGATTTCAGATATGAAATACAAATTTTTATTAATGTTTAGAGAGTAGAAATATCATTGAATTTGACATATTCTCCAGTGATTGTTCCTTCGAATATCCTAATATCATAAAACTACAAACTGAATTATTAGCATACTTATTTTACTGTGAAAGTTTTTTTAAA
The DNA here is from genome assembly GCA_002104895.1 of Anaeromyces robustus. Lineage (NCBI taxonomy): Eukaryota > Fungi > Neocallimastigomycota > Neocallimastigomycetes > Neocallimastigales > Neocallimastigaceae > Anaeromyces > Anaeromyces robustus. The sequence goes on from MCFG01000290.1 coordinate 78,686, forward strand.
CAATTTTATCAAAAGTCATATGTTCAAAACATCCCATGTTATATGTCCAAAGGAAACACTTAATTAATGCTTTCATTAGATAAATCTTAGGGTTATAAACTTTTGATTTACCAGTCTATATCTTTTTATTTCAAGTGTTTTGAAATTATCTTTGATTTTCCTAAGTATTCATCTGGATGACTTCTTTTGTTTGATTTTTATCAAACTCTTATTTCAAAACCTAAAAAAATTTTAAATGATATATTTAATTTATTATCATTTCAAGTACTTAAGTTAAAAAATTAAGACTCTTAAAGTGAAATAGTTAAAACAAATATTACTCTTCCAGAAGGAAAGTGATCGCCTTAAGTAATTTTGAATTTTGTTACAGAAAATTAGAAATATGTTTCAAACCAGAAGCTTCATAAAATTCATTGAATTTGACTATTCATTAGAGGTTCAAGCACTCATAAATTCGACAAAAGTAATAAGGAACTCGAAGAGACCATTATAGTACAAGTATATACTAATTCTGTCGTTGTCAATAATTTATCATATTATTTTATTTGATGTATAATATTTTTCATATAATAATGTTTATTATTACCAAGCCACAATTAGTTTATAAATAATTATATACTTACCATATACTCATTAAAAATTAAACCTTAAAGATATCATTAATCAAATTATTATTTATATGCTTTTACCTTTAAATTAATAATTGGAGTATATTTAATTCTCTTTATATTTTTAATAATAATAATAAATAATAATAAAAAATAATAAAAATTTATCGTAATATTTATTTTTATGATATTTAAGAAAAATAATGCCTATTGACGGAATCGAACCACCGACCTTCGCTTTACAAGAGCGACGCTCTACCACTAAGCCAAACAGGCATTTGTTGCTTGGCTGTTACAATATTCCCATAAATACACATTATTTCTAAATCCATATTTTTGAACCTTTTATTCTTTATAAACTAATATTAAATAAAACATCTTTATAATATTTATTAATATTTTAAAATATAATAATTTTTTTAATATCTTATAATAAATTTTATATATAATAAATAATATTTTAAATAATATTTTATTAAATTTTATAATAGTTATTTTATCAATATCAAATATTTTACAATACTTTATTAATATGTTTTATTCTTTTTTTTATAAGATAATAATTACATTTATTTAAGATATTGAATTTATATAAGATATTAATAAGCTTTATTTAAAATATTAATAAGGATATAGAATTTATTATAACAATAATTATTAATATTTCTATTATTAATCTTTAATAAATTTAATATCTTAATATAATTATAATAATAAATATTTATAATATATATAATATAATTATAATTTAAATAATAATTTAAATAATAATTTTTATTCATTTTTTTCCCTTTTACCTTATTCTTTCCCTCCAACTTAAAAACCCTGGACAAATACAGAAATAAATATTCTGTATATTATTTAAATAAGATAAAATAAATAAATTAATAAATGAATTATTTATAAAATAAATTTCTGTATAAAAGTATAATATTTATTTTTAATTTTTATTTAAAACACTAAATAGATTAATAAAAGTATTTAATAATTAGAATATAAAATATTAATAAATAAAAATTACAATCAATATTAAAATAAATCTTAGAATATATTATTTAGAATAATGAATTATATTATAAAATAAATAATAATAATAATTAAATTAATTAAATAAATGAATAATAATAACAATAGTCGAAAGACTATAATAATAAAAATACATGTATTAAAAAAGGAGGATAATTTTCTTTCTTTTATAAAACGATCAATAATTTGTATCTAAAAATAAAAATAATAAATAAAAAGTAGATTAAACAAAAGATTATTTTATTTTTAATTTTATTGAATCTGTGTAATAATTATTTGTTATAAAGTTATATATTTATTGTTTATGAATATACTATTTCCTACATCATGAATAATACGATATTCCCTTAAATATTCATTATTTCTTAAACCCTAATTTTAAATATTTATTATAAAATATATATAATTATTTAAGAGTATTAATAAAGTATTATTAATATTTGGTATATAATTAGTAAAATATTAATAAAGCAACATTATTAAGATGTTTCATTTAATATTAATTCATTAAGAATAAAAAAATTCATATTAAATATATTAATAAGATATATTTAAGTATAATATAATAGAAAATATATATTTAATAATATATAATCATTAATATTTAAATAAATTTTATTAATAAACAATAAACAGTATTTTAATAATATTTTATTAATTATTAATTAAAAGGATGGTTAAGAGTCTTTAGTATTATTCATATATTTATTAATAATAAAGATTTATAATAAAGATTTATAATTGAATAAAGTATTTTATTTGTTAAATAAATATTAAAAAAGTATTAATACGTCTTATTAATATTCTTGTAACAAATAATAATTTATAATGATTTTATCAATTTTTCACTTTTTCTCTATTTTTTCTTCCAATATTAAAATCCTGGACGAATAAGGAATAATTATATTCTGTATATTGTATAAATAAAATAGAATAATATTGATTAATTAAAATAAAATGAAATATTTAAAACATATATATTTAATCCAGAAGTTAAATGTATTTCAGTATAAAAATATATTAATTTATTTAAATTTTATTTAAAACATTAAAAATAGATTAAATAATGTATTTAATGTTAATTGATTAAATAAAATACGTATAATACTGATGAAATATTAAAAAAATAATACTAATAAATTCACGAACGAAAAAATAAATGCCTATTGACGGAATCGAACCACCGACCTTCGCTTTACAAGAGCGACGCTCTACCACTAAGCCAAACAGGCACTCGTTGCTTATCAAACAAAATATTCTTTTAAATATTTATTATTTTCTAATCCAAATTTTAAATATTAAGTTTCCTAACGGATTGTCTTTTTAATTTAAATTAATGTTCGAATAAGTAATTATATAATTTTAAAATAGTTTATAATTAATTTATATTTAAATAATTATTAAAGAATCGTAATTTAAAATAACACAATGTTTATTCAATAATAATAACACTTTTAATATTAATTTTTAATAATAAATTTTATTTAAAAATATAATATTGATAAATAATAATATATAACAATATAATTCAGGTGTTAATAACCTTACAAATAGCATTAAATATAACTTAATGTTATTTTCTTTTATACTATGTAAGTTTGATAATAATAATATAAATTATTAATACATTAATTTGATACATTTAACGTGATACGTTAACGTATAATATAATTAATTATTGTAATATAAATAAGATATTCATATTAAATTATAATAGAATTTAATATATATAAATAATATTAATATTAAAATATTACATTAGATTATTTAAATAATCTTATAATATTTAAAATAGTATAAAAAATAATTAATATATATAATTATTATAAGAAATTATTACTAATTATTATAATAAATAATAATTTTAATATTAGGTATCAATATATTTGAAATTGTTAAGATATCAACTGCATTTGATATCTTAACAATTAATGTTAAGTTTCCAACTGGATTAATTTCTAATTTAAATAAGTCTACTAGGTCGAATGACTAATTATATAGTTTTTATAATTAAATAGTTTTATAATTAAATACTATTTAAATAATAACTAAATTAATTGCAATTCAAATAACACAATATTTATTTAATAATAATAATAACACTTTAAATATTAACTTTTTAATAATAAATTTTATTTAAAAATAAGATATTGATAATATTAATACAACTATATAATTCAGGTGTTAATAACCTTACAAAGAACATTAAATATAACTTAATGTTATGTTCTTTTATACTTTGTAAGTTTGATAATAATAATATAAAATATAATATAAAATATTAATACATTAATTTAATACATTAATTTAATGTGATACGTTAACGTATAATATAATTAATATTTTGTAATATAATAAGTTATTAATATCGATATTAAATAGTAATAAAATTAATATATTATTCAATATAATTGAATATATATAAATAATATATATATTAAAATATATTATTAGATTATTTAAATAATCTTAAATTATAATATTTAAAATAAAATATTATAATAATAATTACTATATATAATTATTATAAAAAATTATTAATAATTATTATAATAAATAATGATATTATATATCAAAGTAATTGAAATTATAAATTCTAATTTCAATTGCACTTGATGTCTTGACAATTAAAATTTTGGATTAGGAAACAATAAATATTTAAAGGAATATTTATTTTGACAAGCAACAAGTGCCTGTTTGGCTTAGTGGTAGAGCGTCGCTCTTGTAAAGCGAAGGTCGGTGGTTCGATTCCGTCAATAGGCATTTATTTTTTCTTTCGTAAAATTTTATATAAGTAATAATTCTTTTTATATTTAATAATTTTTAATATAAGTAATACTTTTTTTTATTTTTAATATTTTTTTTTTTTATTTTTAATATTTTTTTTTTATTTTTAATATTTTTTTTTTATTTTTAATATTTTTTTTTATTTTTAATATTTTTTTTTTTTATTTTTAATATTTTTTTTTTTATTTTTAATATTCTTTTTTTATTTTTAATATTTTTTTTTTTTTTTATTTTTAATATTTTTTTTTTATTTTTAATATTCTTTTTTTTTTTATTTTTAATATTCTTTTTTTTTTTATTTTTAATATTCTTTTTTTTTTTATTTTTAATATTCTTTTTTTTATTTTTAATAAATTTTTTTTATTTTTTATAATTTTTAATATTTTTTATCTAAAAAAATTACTAAAGTATAAATTTTATTTTTATCATAGAAAATTTATACAAAATGTATATAAAATATTTCATCATCATTAATTTCGTACATTCTTTTTTTAATTATTTTCTAAATTTTATTCAGCTTCATAACCGAAATCAATAGCGGATTTATTTGGATATATATTACAGTCTACACTAATATACGGCGAAAAGCTACGAAAAGGGAGGCAAAAATTGAAGGTCTTGCATACACGGTTCAACAAAAAAATACCAGTGCCGGAAGCGAGATTCGAACTCGCGCTTCTTTCGAAAACGCATCTTGAGTGCGCCGCCTTAGACCAACTCGGCCATCCCGGCTTTCTTGTTTGAATTGGCAATATTGATTTATTAAATAATAAAATAATATTTTAGCAGATTTTTAAACAATTAATATCAAATTAAAAGTAAAATTATAAAAATACCAGATATTTAAAATAATAAAACTTATTAATATTTAAATTATGTAAATAAAAATGTAAAAAAGAATAATTATTTATTTTATTGTTTAGAAAATATTCCTAATTACAGGTAATATTTATATAATAATAAATTAATTACATAGATTAACATTATTATTTCTTTTATATACTAGAATTTAAAATTGATACTAATTAACTTAACTATATATTAATAATAATTTACTTGTTTAATATTTGATTGCAATAACCTAATAAATACATAATATTTATTTACTTTAAATATAAATAAATTGAATTAACATTTTAATGTTTATCTACTATTTTTTATTAAAAACTTAATAATAAGGTGGATTTATTAATTATAAATTTAATTAATAAAATATTGTTATGTATTAATACATAAAAAATACTAAAAAATATAAATAAATAATACTTTTTCTTTCTTATATTATATAAAACCATAGTTCTAAATTATTAAATATAATTAAAATATACAAAAAATATATAAAAATACCAGTTTTAATAAATTATTCAAAATATATATAAAGTTATTAAATTTAATTAAAGAATACAAAAAAAACATAAAATTATTAAATTTAATTAAAGAATACAAAAATTACATAAAATTATTAAATTTAATTAAAGAATACAAAAAAAACATAAAATTATTAAATTTAATTAAAGAATACAAAAATTACATAAAATTATTAAATTTAATTAAAGAATACAAAAAAAACATAAAATTATTAAATTTAATTAAAGAATACAAAAATTACATAAAATTATTAAATTTAATTAAAGAATACAAAAAAAACATAAAATTATTAAATTTAATTAAAGAATACAAAAATTACATAAAATTATTAAATTTAATTAAAGAATACAAAAATTACATAAAATTATTAAATTTAATTAAAAGCTACAAAAAATTATAAAATTTTACAAAAAAATACAAAAGCTACATAAAATTATAAAATTTTTAAAAAAAATACAAAATATACATAAATATATTAAATATTATTATTTTATGTAATTATACATTTACACATAAAATATATGTT
>MCFG01000291.1:0-88570 GCA_002104895.1 Anaeromyces robustus
GATAGTGGGATTGTGAGTTACGAGCCAATCTATTCCAAGAATACCAAATACGAAGGTAGATCCACAATATAGAATTCTGTTTTACAAAGGTGATTTTTATATTTCAACGAGATGGGATAAGTTTTACCAAAAATTGTTTGATTTCCGGCTACTCCAGAAACGGCAGGAAAAGTAGAATCAGAATCAAAAGGAATATTGTTTTCTTTAGCAAAGTGTATATCCATAAGATTTAATTGAGAACCTGAATCGATGAGTAGTTTAGCATTGCAAGAAGAGTTTAAAAGTTTGTAGATTGAATTCGGCAACTGGAGCATTCAAAGATGGATCATCAGAAAGTCTAGGTCTTGATTTTGGTTTGGATTCTGGATTAGAAATAAAAGCATTGCTGGAAGAGGGTTTGTTGTCATTTTCATTTACTTTATTCTTTAAAGGGCAGTTATTAACTTGATGGTTTTTTTGATCCACAGTAGAAACAAAGATGTTCTTTTCTTCTTCTTTCTTTTTCATCACGAGTTATTGTTTCATTAGATTTATTCGAAGCAAATTGAAAAGAGTTAGCATGACGACCAAAAGAATGATTACTTGAATTATTCGATTTAAAGTATTGATTATGAGTAGAAAGTCTTAAATCTATACGAGAAGCTATGGTTTGAAGAGAGAATAAGGATTGTGGTCCAGGAAACATTTCTAAGATTCTAGTTGCAATATTGTCGTTTAATCCTGCGAGAAAAGCATCCATTTTAGCAGCTTCATTCCAAGAAGAGTCATCTGCATATTTATTGAACTCCAGGATATAGCTTCTTACATCTCCAAGACGTCTCTGTTTAATGGTTCTGAGCTTTTGGTTTGCTATGAAGGTTGAATCATAATTTCCAAAGGTAGCTTTAAACTTGGATATAAACGCTTCATAGTCATCTAAACATGGGTCCACATTTTCAATTAAAGTTGCGGCCCAATTCATTGCAGAACCGTAAAGTCTGGAAATGATGTATGCAACCTTAACTGGATCTTCAGAAAACTTTTTCTGGTTGCAACATAAAGACAAGGTTCATTTTTGCAAGGAAGCCTTTAAAGAAACGACGGTCTCCAGCGAATCCATCTTTGTACATAACGTTTAAATTAAGAAAGTTATCTTCGTTCATTTTTGTTTGATTAATTTATTATTGGTCTCGACTAGGAATTCAAATTGTTTATTAAGGTAAATTTAAATTTTAATTTCGCTTTTTATGCCTTACAACTCAAAAATAAACCGGCAAAAGCTACTAACTAGAGGTATATACTAGACCTCGAAATAAATATTAAAACTATATAATTAAAGTCGCTTCACCTTCACGACCAACCTCCAGCCTTCGGTGACTGAAGTTCCTTATTTGCCAGAGCTTACGAAGATATTGAACTTGAACGTCCGATATTGCAGTGCTTTTTATCACACAACAATTCCTTCCCCCAAGAAAGCGTGCTTTTCACACTACCCACTTTTATCAATACCTAAGTAACTAATTGACTATAGTTTCTTAACCTACTAGAAACTAGTTACTTACGCCAAACACTCTGTATATGAGCTCTAAACGCTCCTAGTATATTTTACAAATAATTTACCTTAAGAGTTTAATAGATATTTAATTACACAGAAGTTTACAAAGATGTTTTTCTTTTAATAATTTTTTCTATTTCACACTGCTGTTCTTTCAGTTTATCAACTTACTCGAGCTGAATGTAGGACTTACGTCTGAGCCTACCAGCGAGGGCCAATGTGAAACTCGAAATTTAATTATAAAAGAAAAAAGACAGTATAAAAATAAGGATCCTCAGAATGATTCTCCTTATTAAAAATTTTATTAAGTTTATAAATATATTTTTTTTTTTTTTTTTTTTTTTTTTTGACTAGAAAAAATTTTTTTGAAAAATAATTTAATTTATCTATTCTATAATTTATTCATTCACTTAATTTTTTATATTAATTTATTTAATTTATTAATATTCATTCACTTAATTTAATTTATTTAATTTTTTAATTTAATTTTATTAATTTTCCGAAAATATTACTGGCAAGGTAGTACAAAATCTTTTTCAAATGCTATGGGGTACACTATTTTTATCTTTGGGTAGTACAAGGAAATTTTTTAAAATGTTACACAAGGAAAATTTTTTAACTATTCTAGGGTGGTACAAAATTTCCAATAATTAAGGTTTCTAAGTAGTTCAAAGGCAATTCAAAGTAAAGTAGCTAAGACTAAGGAGAGAAACTAGGCGGTAGTTCTAAGAACTTGGTTAAACTAAGGACGGGTGGAATCTGGGTGCTTTATTTTTTTACTTTATCAAGAAAAATTTTTATTCGAGAAAGATACTTGATAGGATGGATACTAGAATTATTCAAGAAAAGTAGACAAAGGGTAAACAAGAAGTAGACAAGACTAAGACAAGACTAAAAACTAGGAATTATTCAAGGTAGATAACTAGGAATCAGAGACTAAGGTAGAAATATCCAAAAGCTAAGACTAAAAGATTATTACTAGAAAAGGTAGTATCCAGAAACTAGGAAAAGTAGTATTCTAAGATTAGACTAAAAGAAGTAGTATCCAAAGGTAGTTCTAAAAGGCGGTAGAATCCAATAAAAGGTAGAAACTAAAAATTGGTAGCAGATTCCAAAATTTTCGACACTAAGGTTCCAGGCGGTGTTTCTTTTGTTGGGTGCTTTTATTGTAACGGAACGGTAGTTCCAATATTACAATTGACACCAAAATCTGAAGTAAACACAAACAAAATAAAATTTAAAATAAAAGATACTTATTGCAATATCAGAACACCTTTCCTTTGTTAACCTGAAAGGTCGGTGTCGAGATATATATATTAGTAAGATTTAGTTTTAAGTTTTATTTTATTTTTATTTAAAATATGTTTTATTAGAATTTAGTTTTATTAATTATTAAAAATTAATAATAACTAATCTTTGTAGTATTTCAAACTACTTATGAATTAATTATTACTAATATATATAAAGTTATAAAAGAATAAAAGCACAAAGAAAAATATTTTAACTAAAAGTTTTACACCTATTTATACTTTTTGCGGAAAAATAGTTTTAAAAATAAAAGTTCATAAAAATAATAAAAAATTGCTAGAAACTAAGATATTTTGATATAAAATGAATCTCATAGAAAAATAAAGAAATATTATATAATTTTTTCTTAAAGTTTCTAATTCTATTCCATGTAATTCTATAAAGAGATACAGAAATAAAATACAGAAACAAATACAGAATAAAATACAGAAATTTATAATAAATAAATTTAAAATAAAATTTTTATAAAATTTGGAACAAGGTGTGAGTCGAACCCAGAGTGTTCGCCCAGATGGTCATAGTTACTAACCACTAGACCATGGTTACTATTTTACTAATTGAGAGATTCGTTACACTGTCTTATGAACTTCAACATTCTACTCGTAATCATAAAATTAATAATCTTAGAAATAGAACTACTCACTGTGGCAATTTTACTCAAAGCACTTAGAACAATAAACAACTTTAACAATAAGAACGAAAATTAGAAGATGGAAGAAGATTCATTTTTTAATGCTAGTGTCAACAACAAAGATGGTTTTGCTGGAGACCGCCGCTACTTCAAAGGATTCCTCGCCAAGATGAATCTCATATTTATGTTGCAACCCGAAAGATTCGCCGAAGATCCCATTAAAGTCGCATACATTATCTCCAGATTATATGGTTCTGCTATGAACTGGGCCGCAACCTTAATAGAAAATGTGGACCCATGTTTAAACGATTACGAAGCCTTTATTTCAAGATTCAAGGCTACTTTTGGCGATTACGATTCAACATTTATCGCCAACCAAAAATTAAGAACCATAAGGCAAAAACGTCTTGGGGATGTCCGAAATTATATTATAGAATTTAATAAGTATTCTGACGAATCTTCGTGGAATGAAGAGGCAAAAATGGATGCCTTTCTCGCTGGATTAAATGATCAAATTGCAACCAGAATCCTTGAGATGTTCCCAGGACCTAGAACACTTCTCTCCATGCAAACCATTGCTTCTAGAATTGACTCCAGAATTTCAACCCAGAGACAATTTTTCACCTCACAAAATAAATCAAATAACAATAATAATCACAACAAAAACAACAATAATAGAAAATCAAGTTTTTCCAAGAAAACACAAAATCAAAAACCTCGCGGACCATTATCGAACGAAGAAAAGGAAAGAAGAAGAAGAGAAAATCTTTGCGCATACTGTGCTTCCTCTGAACATTCGTGGGAAAAATGTCCACTTAGAAAAAAGAATAAAGCTTCTACTACCTCCCATATCACCAATCCCGAAGCAAACTTTAGTTCAAGGCCAAGAATTTCTGATCAACCAGACTTAAAGTTACCAATTTTCGAATTCATTCTCAAAGTCTCAAATACCTCCATCAACACAAAAATTCTTTTAGATTCCGGCTCTCAACTTAGCCTTATGGATGTATATTATGCTAAACAACATAATATACCCTTCTCGACTAAAACAGATCTTCCCAAGATATCTGGAATTGGAGGAAATCAAACTATACTTGGTGAAACCTTTCCCATTTCAATGACTTATAAAAATCATAATTGCAAAGTGAAATTTTACGTTCTTGACTTACCCTCCTATTGCGCCATATTAGGAACTGACTGGCTTTCAATACATAATCCTACTATTAATTTTGGAACCAAAGAACTTTCATTCAAATCAAATCATTGCGTTTCAAATTGCCTAATGCTCCCCAGTTCTTTTGCTGCCTTCATTCCTCCAAAGGAAACAAAAAAGGAAAATGAATCCAAAATACAAACTTTATTACCTGCTAAACTTCGGCCTTTTAAAGATGTATTCAGTGAAATATATGCCAACGAGCTACCTCCTCATAGACCCTACGATTGTGAGATAAACCTTCTTCCTGGCACTCAGCTATATTATGGGCCAATCTACCCTTTAACAGAAAAGGAATCGGCCACACTTAAGGAATACATCGAGGAAAACTTAGCAAAAGGATTTATCCGAAAATCTAAATCCCCCGCTGGCGCTCCTGTATTTTTTGTGTTAAAAAAGAATGGTGAACTAAGAATGGTAGTAGACTACCGACATTTGAACGATATTACGATCCGTGACTCTTATCCTTTACCTTTGATTAACGACATGTTAGAACATTTATCCAAAGGAAGAGTCTTCTCAAAATTAGATCTTCGTTCGGCATACAACCTAGTTAGGATCAAAGAAGGTGACGAATTCAAGACGGCATTTACTTGTAAATACGGACACTTTGAATACCTAGTAATGCCTTTCGGTCTCAAGAATGCTCCTGCCGTTTTTCAACACTTTATAAATGACATTTTAGAAGATGTCTTGGGTAAATTCGCCTTCTGTTATATTGATGACATAATAATCTTCTCTCCTGACTTAGACACTCACTTTGTTCATTTATCTGAAGTACTTAACAGATTAAGAAAAGCCCATCTATTCGCAAAACTTGAAAAATGCGAATTTTGTGTTCCCTTCTTGGATTTTCTTGGTCACAGAATATCTTCTGATGGTATTCTCATGGACCCAAAAAAGGTTTCCTCGATTTTAGAATGGCCTATCCCTGCAAACGTTAAACAATTACAATCATTCTTGGGTTTGGCAAACTACTACCGACGCTTTATTCCTGGATTTGCAGCAATCACTCATCCTCTTAATTCTCTATTAAAGAAACATATAAAATTCAGTTGGACCTCGAAAACTCAAGATGCCTTTGAAGAAATAAAGTACAAGTTCTCTTCTGCTCCAGTTCTTGCTTATCCTAATCGTGATCTACCCTTCTTAGTGGAAACTGATAGCAGCAATTTTGCCATCGGGGCTATTCTCTCGCAAAACTCTTTAAAGGATAACAAAATTCATCCAGTTGCTTTCTTTTCTAGATCTCTTACCTCTGCAGAAAAGAACTACCCGATATACGACAAAGAACTTCTAGCTATTGTTGAATCTCTGGAACATTGGAGACACTTATTAAAAGGCACATCGATCCCATTTACCATTTTTTCTGACCACCGTAATCTTTTATATCAAAAGAAACCCGAAAAGATGTCACAAAGATTAGTACGTTGGGCTTTATTTCTCTCTGAATTTAACTTCAAAATTGTTTATCGTGCTGGTTCCGCTAATGGCAAAGCTGATGCACTTTCTCGTAGACCTGATTATGCTACCAACGATGAAGAACTTTCTTCCATTGACACTCCTTTTTCGGTACTTAGACCCGAAAACTTTTGTGCAGTAGCTTCCATAGTTTCATCCTTGAACGAAAAAATTATCAAAGAATACTCCAAAGATAAATTTTATCAAGAAACCTATAATAAACTTATCTCAAATAATTCTTCTGGACAAAATGACTTCTCGTTAATAAATAACTTTTTACTATTCAAAGGTAAAATATACGTGCCAACTAGTTGCCGTTCCCTTGTTCTTAATATTTGCCACGATTCTCCCTCTGCTGGACACTTTGGCATCAAGAAAACTCTCTCTTTAACCAATCGTGATTTCTGGTGGCCTTCCATGAACACTGATATAAAAGAATACGTACGCTCCTGCGAAGTTTGTTGCCGAGCTAAAGATCTTAGACATAAACCTTACGGATTTTTAAACCCTCTCGAAATTCCTGATCGCCCTTGGACTTCCCTCTCAATGGACTTCATTACTGACCTTCCTTCTTCAAACAACTTCACTTGCATTTTTGTTATTTTGGATAGATTTTCAAAAATGGGTCACTTTATTCCCTTTCCCAATGTTCCCTCCGCTGAAGACACTGCAAATGCTTTTATGAACACTGTTTTTCGACTTCATGGTCTTCCAATTGATATCCTTTCTGACAGAGGTGCCCAGTTTACTTCAAAATTTTGGACTTCAGTTTGCAACTCCCTTAACATTTCGATGAAACTCTCTTCACCATTTCACCACCAGACTAATGGCCTAACGGAGAGGGTGAACTCCGTTATCGAACAGTACCTTAGATGCTATTCAAATTTCAAAGGAACCGATTGGAGCAACTATTTATATCTCGCAGAATTTTGTTATAACAACACAATACAAGAATCCTTAAAAGAATCCCCATTCTATGCCAATTATGGATATAACCCAAGATTTTCTCCAGCAATCCCCAGTACTTCAGATGTTCCGCGTGCAGACCAATTTACAAAAGATTTGTCTGAATTATTCAAGAAATTAAAAGAAAATCTAAAACAAGCAGTTAAAAAACAAGAAATTTTTGCGAATAAACATCGTATAAAGGCTCCAGAATATAAAATTAATGACAAAGTTTGGATTAATAGTTCATTAATAATTCGAAACAAAAATAAAAAGCTTAAACCAAGAAAATTGGGACCGTTTAGGATTATTGAAAAAGTATCCCCAGTTTCTTATAAAATTGAACTACCAAAAACCCTTAGAATTCATCCAATTATTCATGTATCTGAACTTGAACCTTACTTCGAAGACAAATTCAAAAGGAAGCAAGCACCCCCACCACCAATAATTGTGAATGAAGAAGAGGAATATGAAGTCGAAGAAATTCTGGACAAAAGAAAGCATTACGGAAAAATACAATACTTAATAAAATGGAAAGGTTATCCTTTATCAGAAGCTTCTTGGGAGCCAGAAACAAATTTGAATTGTCCAGAATTACTTAAAAATTTCAATAAAACAAATTAAAGAACTTAGATTCTGAACGAATTTATCTAATACTTTATTAATATCAAACTAAATTTATTACTTAGTTAAAAAACTAAAATTTATCAATACTTATTAATATCAAACCTATATTAGTTATAAAATTAAAATTTATTAATATTACTTAGTCAAATAATTACTTTATTAATATCAAACTTATAAAATTAAAACTTATTAATATTCTTATGAAATAAAAAATTTTTATTAATATCATGTAAACCTTATTAATATTCATGTATCTTTATTAATATCAAATTATCTTATTTTTACACCTATATAGTATAGTTTAAAATTTAAAAATTTTCTTAGTATAGTTTAGCCTAGCTTTAAGATTCGTCTGGTATCCGAATCCTGAAGGAGGACCATGTAACGAATCTCACAATTAATAAAATAGTAACCATGGTCTAGTGGTTAGTCACTATGACCATCTGGGCGAACACTCTGGGTTCGACTCACACTTGTTACAAACTTTATAAAAATTTTATTTTTTAAATTTTTATTATGAATTTCTGTATTTTATTTCTGTATTTTTATTTCTGTATTTTACGTAGAAATTAATAGAATACAATCAAAAATTTTAAGACAACTTTTATATTAAATTTTTCTAAATTTTTCCATAAGATTTTAATCAAAAGTTTCTAGAAATTTTAAACAACTTTTTACGAAGAAAACTATTTTTCCGTAAAAAGTATAAATAGGTGTAAAATTTTTAAATGATTAATTCTTCGCGATTTTATTAATTAATTATAAGTAATTCAGAATATTACAAAATTAATTAATAAATAAATAAATTTTTACTTTTAATAAATCTAATAAAACAAGTTCTTATAAAACCAATCTTCTTTTCTGATTTACTTTCTGTGTAGACCTGTTGGGTCTATCAAAATAATTGTGTAAAATAATTTACTTATTTTTTACAATTTATTACAATCAAAATAATTGTGTAAAATAATTTACTTATTTTTTACAATTTATTACAGCAAATATAATATCATCTAGATGGATTTTCAGCTATAAAAGAGATGGAGATGGAAACATCATTAAATGGAAAGCAAGATTGGTAGCTAAAGGCTTTACACAAGAATTTGGAATCGATTACAATGAAACATTCTCTCCAACTCTAAAACAAGATTCGCTCAGACTATTCATAGCCATATCTGTTCAAAAAGGGTTCAGAATAATTCAAATAGACATCAATGCCGCCTATTTAAATGCACCATTGAATGAAAATATATACATGAAGGCACCCGAAGGTGATCCAGGGTTCAACAAATGTTATTGGAAATTAAATAAGGCACTTTACGGGCTAAAACAAGCTGGTAAGCAATGGAATGAAAAACTAAATGCAGAACTAATTAAAATAAATTTCAGACGACTTTTTAGTGAACCCTGTATATACGTAAAAGAAAACAGAAATAAAGACATAATATGTATATTATCTGTATACGTCGATGATATATTAATTTCAGGAACAGAATCAGAAATTAACAATACAAAAAGATTAATTAAAGAAAAATTTGAAATCAAAGACATTGGGGATGTGGATTTCGTAATTGGAATCAAATTTGAAAAATGTAAAGGTGGGTATATATTACATCAAAAAAGATATATTAACGATATTTTAAATAAGTTTAATATTGACAATTATAGACAAACAAGGAATTTAAAGCCAGTAGAAAACAAAGAATTAAGAGAAATAAAATTTAATGAAACAAAATATCGAAGTGCTATTGGAAATCTATTATATTTGGCAATATGTACACGTCCGGATATTCTTTTTGCCGTAAGTAGAGCATCAAGGAATTCAAACAATCCAAATTATGAAGATTGGGAAAGTGTGTTAAAAATTTTCAGATATATAAAATCAACCGCCAATTATGGAATCAAATTTACAAAAAACACATCAATTGAAATATATACAGATGCTGACTATGCTGGGGATCCAGTCACTAGAAGGTCCACCTCAGGTTTTCTAATATCGATAGGTGGTTCACCCACTAGTTGGTATTCAAAACTTCAACATTGTGTATCAACGTCTACGGCAGAAGCTGAATATTATAGCTTGAGTGAATGCGCGAAGCATAGTGTATGGTATATGAATTTTTTAAATGAACTAAATTTTAACTTAAATTACTTAACAATTAACGTCGACAATAAAGCAGCCATTTATAATAGTGAAAATCAATCAATTAATTCTAAAACAAAGCATATTGATATACGTTATCACTATATAAGAGAATTAATTAACCAAAGGAAAATTAAACTAAAATATATAAAATCAAAATATAATTTAGCTGATGGTTTTACCAAATATCTTGATAACACATTAATGGATAAATTTAGAAATTCAATACTAACTAAAATTGACCATTAAAATAAACAAATAAAATATTAAATTAATCTTATAGAAAGATTAATTTAAGGAGGAATGTCAGAATAATATTTATTGTGTTTATCATAACATAATTAACTTATATTATTTATATAAATAAATAACCCCTTAATATTATTGTATCAACCAATAGAAATAATATTTAATCTTTTATTAAATATAAATAGGAAATAAATTCTCTATTTATTCTTTTGATTGAAAAAAGAAAGATAATATGTAGTAAATTATTATAAAATATAATAAAGTATCTTAACATAAAATAATAAATATTTATATATTAATTTTGAAAATTATACTATATAAATATAATGTTCTATAATGTGGTATTCTAGTATATAATAAATATCAATTAATAAAATATTCTATAATAAAGTAAATTCTATAATATAGTATGTTAAAAATATATATTGTATGTTATTAATATTAATATAATGTTCTATGATGTGTATAGTATAATATATATATATTATAATAAATATTAATATTATGTATTTTATAATTATAATATATAATAAATATTAATATAATGTCCCATAATATATTATATATAAATTAAATAATTACTGTAAGGGTTAATACACAGAATAATATTTTGTACAACAATAGACATTAACAAAAAAATTTATATTATATAAACTACTTTAATATAAAGATATAAAGTATTCATTGAATACTTAAATTAAAAATATTCATAAATAATGAAATATATATCTAATTATATATAATCTTTTGCTGTATTCAGTATATTATAAATATATAGCTTTAACGTAACCTCTTTTTTATTTTATTATTAATTATATAAATCTATTAATAATAATAATAAATTTTTTATTATCTTATTTATATTTATAAATAAGATAATATATGAATAATCAAGCTAGATAAATAATTTTTTAATAAATAAATATTAAAGAATTTATTTTAATTTGAAATATTATAAATTTTATTATATTATATATTATATTATATTATATAATATTATATAATAATACATAATACTTTTTTCATTATTAATTCCAATGTTAATATTTCTTTTTAATTTTTTTTTTTTTTTACAAATTTATTTTATTTTATCTTAATATTTCAAGTAATATTTTTAAATAACCATCTAAAAAGAAATAATTTTTTTTTATCTATCAAAAGAATAAAAATGGTTTTAAAATTTTTATTTAATAATATAAATATATATATTTATATATTTATATATTTATATATTTATATATTTATATATTTATATATTTATATATATTTATATATAATTATTGATACGTATTTATTTATTTACTGTTTTTAATTTTCATATTTTATTTTTTATTTTTTTTATTTTTAATTTTTATTTTTTTTTTTTTGTTAATTTTTACTTTTTATTTTTTTTTTTTATTTTTAATTTTATTTTTTATTTTTTATTTGTCAATTTTACTTTTTATTTTTTATTTTTTATTTTTTATTTGTTGTTAATTTTTATTTTTTATATAATTTTTTTTTTCATATATATATTGATATAATGTAATAATATAAAAATATTTGATATTAATAAAATATAATAATATATTTGATATGAATAAAGTATAATAATATATAAAAATATTTGATATTCATAAAGTATATTAGTATAAAAATATTTGATATTAATAAAGTATATTATAAAAATATTTGATATTCATAAAATATATTCAATCACTTTTAGAATTTTTTTGAAATTTTTCTATGATACAAGTATGATGTTTTGAATTTTCATAACTTATACCAATTAATAACATATTATCTTCATAACGACTGAATTTTCGATTATAATTTTGTTTTTTAATTTCTTTAATCACTGTTTCTGCATCTTTTTCGTATTTCAATTCGATAATTAATGCGGGATAATTAGAATTAATATTAATAGGAACATAGGCTATAACAGCATATCCTTTACCTGAAATAAATTTATCATAGCAATTGTAATATTGATCTGCTACATAAAAAGCATCTTTAAGTGTATACTTCAAACATATTCCGTTATTGTAATCTATACTTTTTACATTATCATGATATTCTTCAATTAATTTTGCAACTTCTTCTGAATTTTCTTCCCATACATTTTCTAGAAGCATTTTAGATTTTTTTAACTTTTTAAAAATAACATCCCGTACTTCAGATTTAGTAATATTTAAAAATCCTTGTCTCATTTCTTTATTAGGTATAAATACTTCATCTGTTATTTGATCATATCCTAAATATCCCAAATGAACAAGTATAGTAAATACTTCATCTTTACTTTTAAAATTTTTCATATCATTTTCAAAAGATGTTACATTTATTTTTATTTTTTTGTTTTCTTTAACTAATCTTATTATATCTTCTTTTAATCCAAAAAAGTCCATTTCAATACATTCAGTAATTGGTTTCATTGTAATTGATGATGATTTATCCCAATAATTATCAATAGTTTTATCTTCAATTACTTTTATAATTGACAATGGTTTATATACGTTATATTTTTTTTCACTATCCATTAACTTGTAACCACCATACCAATTTTTAATAATATTAAAGTTAATTTCTTTTTCTGGATCATTTAATAATTTATTATTGTTTCTATATGTATCATTTTGTTCTAAAGGAATATTAAATTTTGTACATAATTCTTTAACTTCATCTTCAAGAAAACCAAAATATTTTGCCAATCCAAATGGTGATATCATTGAATATTCATTAAAATTATTAAGTTCTGTTAGACCACTATAATTTTCGATAGGTAAAATACCTGTCATGTAAACCAAAGCCAAATACGATTTATCACTTACTAATATATTCAAGAATTTTAAATAATCTTTTTTTGTTTTTTCATTATATATATCGTTTCTTAATAAATAATCATATTCATCAATAATAAGAACAGTTATTCTACCTGTATGAATTTTTATGTCTTCAAAAATTTTTCCAATTTCATTCTCATCAGTAAATTTAAATTTTGGTAAAACCATTTTTATTTCTTTAATAGTTCCTTTTTTAATTTTGTCTAAGCCATCGTTAATATTTTCATCATTTCCGAAGAATTTCATCATATTTAATTTAATGACATTAAATTTTCCTAAATATTTATCCCAGTTTTGATTTTCGCTTTTAGAAATTTTTTTATTATTA
The DNA here is from genome assembly GCA_002104895.1 of Anaeromyces robustus. NCBI lineage: Eukaryota > Fungi > Neocallimastigomycota > Neocallimastigomycetes > Neocallimastigales > Neocallimastigaceae > Anaeromyces > Anaeromyces robustus. The sequence goes on from MCFG01000291.1 coordinate 13,256, forward strand.
AAAATAGTTGTTCTTATTTCACTAAAACTGTAATAGGCTGAAACCATATCTGTTGTAATTGTTTTTCCAAAACCTGTAGGTCTAGAATCACATATATATCTATCAAATGTATTGACTTTTTCATTTAAATATAATATTAATTCTGTTTTATCTACATAGTATTCGGAATTTATGATATTGTCAAAATTTTCATCATCAGGATTAAAAATATGTCTTTTGATATTTAAACTTCCCCATTTTTCTGATTTGATAAAATTTTCAAAATTTATACGTACTTCTTCATTAGGTATATATACTTCTTCCGTATTACTATCATAGCCTAAAAAACCATGGTGTACAAACAAGGTTAAAATATCATCTTTATTATTAAATATTTTCATATCATTTTTAAAAGATGTTACATTTATTTTTATTCTTTTCGAATTCATTAATAAAATTATAATATCTTTTAATCGATAAAAGTTTTTTTCAATAACACTATGAAGTATGGATTCATTTTGAAAATTATGAATTTTTTTTTTCGTAATTGCTTTTACAACTGAATATGATGAATATATATTATACTTTTTTCCATATATATTGTCAATTAATTGGTATCCATTATACCAATTTTTAATATCATTTAAATTAAATTTTATTTCATTTTTTTGAATTACTTTTTCATTATTTATTAATAGTTTCTCATTCGATGTTTTTCCATTTGATTCATATGCTCCATCATCAAGTTTTATCTTTTTACTTTTTTCATTATTTGTATTATCATGCATTTCACTACCAAATAATTTTTTCCATAATTCTTCAATTTCATTTTCATTGAAACCAAAATATTTTGCCATCCATTCTGGAGATATCATTGAATAATTGTCAGAGATTTTGTATTCTGATTCTAACATAGGTAAAATTCCTGTTATATATATTAAAGCTTGAGAAGTATTATCTATTAATGTTTTAAGAAAATTTTTATATTTTTCAATAGATTCTTTATCGAATGAATTATTTTGAAAAACATAATCCCATTCATCGATAATAAGAACAATTTCTTTATTAGTTTCATAATAAATATCATATAATATGTCAGAAAAGTCTTTTTCATCTGTAAATTCAAAATTTGATAGATTTCTTTTTATTTCATTAAAGATTGATTCTTTAATTTTTTTAATTCCAATTTTAATACTTTTATCTGTGAAAAAATAAGACATATTTAATCTGATTACATTAAATTTTCCTAAATACTTATCCCAATTTTCAGTTTTAGAAATTTTTTTGTCATCAAATATTGTTATTTTTTTATCTGTAATACTGTTATAGGCTGTAAGCATGTTTACAGTATATGTTTTTCCAAAACCACTAGGACACGAAACACAAATAGCATTGTTATAAGTACCTATTAAATTATTCAGATGTAATATTAATTCTGTTTTATCAATATAAACATTGGAGTTTAAAAGTTTACTAAAATTTTCTTCACCAGGATTAAAGTATATGTTTGACATATTATTATTATTATTAAAAAAATTTTTTTTTTTTAATAATTGAAAATAGAATAAAAAAAAAAAAAAAACGAATTTGTTGTCTTTTTATATAAATTTTTTTTTCTAACAAAACATTTTTTTTATTACTTTATTTAGTAATGCTAAGTAAATAAAAAATTTTTATTACATTATTAAATAAAATAATAAATTTTTTTTTTATTACTTCATTTCTTTGTAATTTATTATTTAATTTAAAAAAATTTTTAAACATTTAAAAAAATTTGAAATAATAAAATCTTTTTATTATGTCATATTCATTTGAAATAATAAAATCTTTTTATTATGTCATATTCATTTGAAATAATAAAATCTATTTATTATATTCAATATATATACATAAAACTTCCTTCTTTTTTTTTTTTTTTATCTTTGTAATTACAAAAAATAAAAAAAATATTCTAAAATATAATAAAATTTATTAAATCATATACTTTTTTATTATATTTATAATTATTAATTATTATTTTTTTTCTAAATAATATTTAAATTAATTTTTTATTCAAATTATTAAATCAATTTATTACTTTTCTTAAATTACTTTTTTTTTTTAAAATTTCTTTTATATATATATATATAAATTAATTTATTTCATTAAAATTTATTTTTTGTTTATTCTGTTTTTCTTTATCATGATTTTTTCCAATTTGTTTAATAATAAAAATGAGTAATATAGTAATTAAAATGACAATTGTTACTAAATGTTTATTTTAAGTTTATGATCAATTCTAGTTCTTTTATTAATTTAGATTATATGATTTTTTAATGATTTTATATGGATGACATTAAATAATTTTACATAATTTTATATAATACATTTAAAAGATAGCATATTATTATTATTATTAAACCATTAAATTAATATCAAATGAATTCATTACTTTATATAATTTCATATAACTTTTTATAATATATTAAAGTGACGCCTTAGATTAATTCGGCCATCAGTCCAAGTTATATATTTTAAAGATAGCAATATTATTATTATTGTTATTATTAAACAATTAAAATTAATAATAAAATTAATATTTGAAAAGATTCATTAATTATAAAAAGTTTAAAATTAAGTCTATACATTTTATATTTTAATATATATTAATATTTAATGGAAATTTAAAATGGAAAAAAAATTTTATAATAGTAATTTATATTTATATGTAGTATAATTAATACTAAAAAAATAAAGGATATTTTTAAAATTATTATAACAAAATATTTTAACTTATTTGATTTTCCAACTCACCATACTTATATATTTAAATATAATGTTCTATAATGTGGTATTCCAGTATATAATAAATATTAATTAATGAAATGTTCTATGATAAAGTAATTCTATAATATAGTATGTTATAAATATATACAGTATGTTATAAATATTAATATAATGTACTAGGGTTAAAACTTAAAAGACTTGGTAACAATATGATAGTTAAACGTCATGTACCTTATCTGTGGGTGGAGCACTTTGTGATCGTGAAGGAAGTGAGCCTAACTATTAATATAATGTCCCATAATATATTATATATAAATTAAATAATTACTGTAAGGGTTAATACACAGAATAATATTTTGTACAACATTAATAGACATTAACAAAAAATTTATATTATATAAATTACTTTAATATAAAGATATAAAGTATTCATTAAATAATTACTATTAGGATTAATACACAGAATAATATTTTGAACAACATTAACGGGCATTAACAAAAAATTTATATTATATAAACTACATTAATATAAAGATATAAAGAATTCATTGAATACTTAATTAAAAATATTCATAAATGAAATATATATAATATTAATTAATAATTAAAAAAACTATTTTATAAAATAATTAATTTTCGAAACCTTTTTTTTTTTTTATTATTAATTATATAAATCTATTAATAATAATGAATTTATTTTTTATCTTATTTATATATATAAATAAGATAAGATAATATTTGAATAATTTGGATATTAAAAATATTCATAAATGAAATATATATAATATTAATTAATAATTAAAAAAAATATTTTATTATTTTTAACAAAATAATTAATTTTCGAAACCTTTTTTTTTTTATTAATTATATAAATCTATTAATAATAATGAATTTATTTTTTATCTTATTTATATATATAAATAAGATAAGATAATATTTGAATAATTTGGATAAATAATTTTTTAATAAACCTAAACGTAAAACGTGATAGTTTTAAATTAAATAGGCTTTTTTTCTTTAATGTTGATTATATATATTTAATAAGCGAATATTGTTATAATATAATTTATTATCATACTATTTGAAATTTATTAATATTTATAAAAGAAATACATTTTTATTCCAAAAAGACCATAGTTATGGGAACTACTATTACAATTTCTAATATTTACGTTAAAACTATTCTTACCATTGTCTACAGTTAAAAATTTATCCTTTGTCTTAAATAAACTTTTATTAGTATATTCAAACGTAACATTCATTATTTCATTTTTTTTAACATTAGTATTATTATTATTATCAACTGTTAAACATCTATCTTTATCTGCTCTTGAAAAGATATAACCTTTAGTATTTGGTGATATAAACCAACCACTCTAATCTTTTATTATTATTAAAAATTAAAGAAATAATCCTCTAATTTCTCACCTTCCAAATTTCTTAAACAAAGGATTATTTCTTTACTTTCTCTTTTAATGATAAATCACTTCTTGAACCTTTATTATCATTATATTTGATATTTATTTTTTTAATCCATTTAATTTTATTAATATTATTAGAAATATTAGATTTAAATTCAGAGTCTTCATATCACTAAGATGAAGCAACATCTCCAAGTTTATTTATCAAGTTCTCTTAGATATACTCATTCAGAATATGATAATAATATATATTACCAATTTTTATATAATTAATAAATACGAAAGTGGTATAAATAGTATATAGTAACCATGTCAAAGAAATATTTGAAAAATATGGATTTAAACTTTTGAATGAATATATTGTTAATACTTTTACATTTCTTGATAAATCACAAATACTATATATACCTTAAATGTAAATAATTAATTACTTTGTTGTATTTTATAAGGAAAAATTAATACAATTTGGTAAATATATAAAAAAAAAGTTATAAATATTTAAAACGATTATCAATAATATTGAAAAAGAACAAAATATAAAAATTTATGACATTAATTTTAACTGATTTAAAAAAATTTCCTTTTGTAAAAAAAATAATAAAAAAAAATATAAAAAAAAGCTTATTTAATATGTATAATAAAAAGTTTTATTATTGAATATATATATATATAAATATTAAATGATTTATTTTAATTTGAAATATTTTTATTTAATAGATATTTATATATATTTATATATAATTATTGATACGTATTTATTCATTTATTCATTTACTGTTTTTTTTATTCAATCTTTATTTATTAATTTTTACTTTTTATTTTTTATATTTTATTTTTCACATTTTATTTTTTTATTTTTTATTTTTTATTTGTTAACTTTCATATTTTATTTTTTATTTTTTTTTTTTTTTGTTAATTTTTACTTTTTATTTTTTATTTTTTATTTGTAAACTTTTTATTTGTAAACTTTTTATTTTTTTTTTATTTTTTATTTGTTGTTAATTTTTATTTTATATAATTTTTTTTTTCATATATATATTGATATAATGTAATAATATAAAAATATTTGATATTAATAAAATATAATAATATATTTGATATGAATAAAATATAAAAATATTTGATATTAATAAAGTATAATAATATTTGATATTCATAAAGTATATTAGTAGTATAAAAATATTTGATATTCATAAAATATATTCAATCAATTTTTTAATTTTTTTGAAATTTTTCTATGATACAAGTATGATGTTTAGAATTTTCATTTGTACTTTTAGCATCATTATCATAACTTATACCAATTAATAACATATTATCTTCATAACGACTTAACTGTCGATTATAATTCTTTTTTTTAATTTCTTTAATTACTGTTTCTGCATCTTTTTCGTATTTCAATTCGATAATTAATGCGGGATAATTAGAATTAATATTAATTGGAACATATGCTATAACAGCATATCCTTTACCTGAAAAAAATTTATCATAGCAATTGTAATATTGATCTGCTACATAAAAAGCATTTTTAAGTGTATACTTTAAACATATTTCACTATTGTAATCCATACTTTCTTCATTATCATGATATTCTTCAATTAATTTTGCAACTTCTTCTGAATTTTCTTCCCATATTTTTTCTAGAAGCATTTTAGATTTTGTTAACTTTTCAGAAACGTCATCCCATACTTTAGATTTAGTAATATTTAAAAATTCTTGTCTCATTTCTTTGTTAGGTATAAATACTTCATGTGTTATTTTATCATATCCTAAATATCCAAAATGAACAAGCATAGTTAATACATCGTCTTTATATTCAAAATTTTTCATATCATTTCTAAAAGATCTTACATTTGTTTTTATTTTTTTGTTTTCTTTAATTAATCTTATTATATCTTCTTTTAATCCAAAAAAGTCCATTTCAATACATTCAGTAATTGGTTCTTTTTCCATTGATGATGACATATTCCAGTAATTATTAATAGTTTTATCTTCAATTACATTTATAATTGACAATGGTTTATATACGTCATATCTTTTTTCACTATCCATTAACTTGTAACCACCATACCAACTTTTAATAATATTAAAGTTAATTTCTTTTTCTGGATCATTTAATAATTCATTATTGTTTCTATATGTATCATTTTGTTCAACGGGGATATTAAATTTTGTACATAATTCTTTAACTTCATCTTCAAGAAAACCAAAATATTTTGCCAATCCGAATGGTGATATCATTGAATATTCATTAAAATTATTAAGTTCTGATTGATCATAAGATTTTTTGATAGGTAAAATACCTGTCATGTAAACTAAAGCCAAATATGGTTTATCTTTTATTAATACAGTCAAGTGTTTTAAGTAATCAAAGTAATCTTCTTGTTTTGTATTATTATATTTATCACTTTTTCTTAATAAATAATCATATTCATCAATAATAAGAACAATTTTTCTACCTGTATGATTTTCTATGTCGTAAAAAATTTCAACAATTTCATTTTCGTCAGTAAATTTAAATTCTGGTAAAACCATTTTTATTTCTTTAATAATTCCTTTTTTAATTTTGTCCAAGCCATCCTTAATACTTTCCCCTTTTCCGAAAAATTTCATCATATTTAATTTAATGACATTAAATTTTCCTAAATATTTATCCCAGTTTTGATTTTCGCTTTTAGAAATTTTTTTATTATTAAAAATAGTTGTTCTTATTTCATTAAAACTGTAATAGGCTGAAACCATTTCAGCTGTAATTGTTTTTCCAAAACCTCTAGGTCTAGAATCACATATAAACCTTTTGATTGTATTGACTCTTTTATTTAAGTATAATATTAATTCTGTTTTATCTACATAGTATTCGGAATTTAAGATATTGTCTAGGTCTTCATTAGGATTAAAAATATGTCTTTTGATATTTAAAATTTCCCATTTTTCTGATTTGATAAAATTTTCAAAATTTGTACGTACTTCTTCATTTGGTATATATACTTCTTTAGTATTACTATCATAGCCTAAGAAACCATAGTGTACAAACAAAGTTAAAATATCATCTTTATTATTAATTATTGTCATATCACTTTTAAAAGATGTTACATTTATTTTTATTTTTTTCGAATTCATTAATAAATTTATAATGTCTTTTAATCCAAATAAATTTATTTGAATATTTTCAATAATTGATTCTATTGATGATGATTTATCCCAATAATTATCAATAGTTTTATTCTCAATTGCTTTTATAATTGACAATGGTTTATATACATCATATCTTTTTTCACTATCCATTAACTTGTAACCACCATACCAACTTTTAATAATATTAAAGTTAATTTCTTTTTCTGGATCATTTAATAATTCATTATTGTTTCTGTATGTATCATTTTGTTCAACGGGGATATTAAATTTTGTACATAATTCTTTAACTTCATCTTCAAGAAAACCAAAATATTTTGCCAATCTAAATGGTGATATCATTGAATATTTATATAAATTATTAAGTTTTGATTGATCATAAGATTTTTTGATAGGTAAAATACCTGTCATGTAAACTAAAGCCAAATACGATTCATCACTTACTAATATATTCAAGAATTTTAAGTAATCTAAGTAATCTTCTTGTTTTATATTATTATTTTTGTCACTTTTTCTTAATACATAATCATATTCATCAATAATAAGAACAATTTTTCTACCTGTATGATTTTCTATGTCGTAAAAAATTTCAACAATTTCATTATCGTCAGTAAATTTAAATTTTGGTAAAACCATTTTTACTTCTTTAATAATTCCTTTTTTAATTTTGTCTAAGCCATCCTTAATACTTTCCCCTTTTCCGAAAAATTTCATCATATTTAATTTAATGACATTAAATTTTCCTAAATATTTATCCCAGTTTTGATTTTCGCTTTTAGAAATTTTTTTATTATTAAAAATAGTTGTTCTTATTTCATTAAAACTGTAATAGGCTGAAACCATTTCAGCTGTAATTGTTTTTCCAAAACCTCTAGGTCTAGAATCACATATAAACCTTTTGATTGTATTGACTCTTTTATTTAAGTATAATATTAATTCTGTTTTATCTACATAGTATTCGGAATTTAAGATATTGTCAAAGTTTTCATCATCAGGATTAAAAATATGTCTTTTGATATTTAAAATTTCCCATTTTTCTGATTTGATAAAATTTTCAAAATTTGTACGTACTTCTTCATTTGGTATATATACTTCTTTAGTATTACTATCATAGCCTAAGAAACCATAGTGTACAAACAAAGTTAAAATATCATCATTATTATTAAATATTGTCATATCACTTTCAAAAGATGTTACATTTATTTTTATTCTTTTCGAATTAATTAATAAATTTATAATGTCTTTTAATCCAAATAAATTTATTTGAATATTTTCAATAATTGATTCCATTGATGATAATTTATTCCAATAATTATCAATAGCTTTATTTTTAATTGCTTCTACAACTGAATATGATGAATATATATTATACTTTTTTCCATATATATTGTCAATTAATTGGTATCCATTATACCAATTTTTAATATTATTTAAATTTAATTTTATATCATTTTTATGTATTAACTCTTCATTATTTATTAATAATTTCTGGTTCAATGTTTTTCCATATGATCCATATGCTCCATCATCAAGTTTTATCTTTTTACTTTTTTCATTATTTGTATTATAATGCATTTCACTACCAAATAATTTTTTCCATAATTCTTCAATTTCATTTTCATTGAAACCAAAATATTTTGCCATCCATTCTGGAGATATCATTGAATAATTATCAGAGATTTTGTATTCTGATTCTAACATAGGTAAAATTCCTGTTATATATATTAAAGCTATAGTAGTATTATTTATTAATGTTTTAAGAAAATTTTTATATTTTTCAATAGATTCTTTATCGAATGAATTATTTTGAAAAATATAATCCCATTCATCGATAATAAGAACAATTTTTTTATTAGTTTCATAATAAATATCATTTAATATTAGAGAAAAATTATTTTCATCTATAAATTCAAAATTTGATATATTTTTTTTTATTTCATTCAAGATTAATTTTTTAATTTTTTTAAGTCCATTTTTAATATTTTCATCTGTGAAAAAATTAGCCATATTTAATTTGATTACATTAAATTTTCCTAAATACTTATCCCAATTTTCAGTTTTAGAAATTTTTTTGTCATCAAATATTGTTATTTTTTTATCTGTGTTACAGTAATAGGCTGTAAGCATGTTTACAGTATATGTTTTTCCAAAACCACTAGGACACGAAACACAAATAGCATTGTTATTAGTATCTATTAAATTATTCAGATGTAATATTAATTCTGTTTTATCGACATAAACATTGGAGTTTAAAAGTTTACTAAAATTTTCTTCACCAGGATTAAAATATATGTTTGACATATTATTATTATTATTAAAAAAATTTTTTTTTTTTAATAATTGAAAATAGAATAAAAAAAAAAAAAAAACGAATTTGTTGTCTTTTTATATAAATTTTTTTTTCTAACAAAACATTTTTTTTAATACTTTATTAAAAAAAATAATAAATTTTTTTTAATATTTTATTTAATAAAGTATTAAAAAATAATAAATTTATTTTTTAATACTTTATTAAATAAAATAATAAATTTTTTTTTATTACTTTATTTCTTTGTAAATTATAATATTTAATTTAAAAAAATTTTTAAACATTTAAAAAAATTGGAAATAATAAAATCTTTTTATTATGTTATATTCTCGTTATACAAATAAATTAAGTATAATTTATATATTAAAAGTAAAATCTCGTTGTATTGAATTGTTCTATTATATTCAATATATATACATAAAACTTCCTTTTTTTTTTATCTTTGTAATTACAAAAAATAAAAAAAATATTCTAAAATATAATAAAATTTATTAAATCATATACTATTTTATAATTATTAATTATTATTATTTTTTTTTAAATAATATTTAAATTAATTTTTTATTCAAATTATTAAATCAATTTATTACTTTTCTTAAATTACTTTTTTTTTTTAAAATTTCTTTTATATATATATATATATATATATAAATTTATTTCATTAAATTTTATTTTTTATTTATTCTGTTTTCCTTTATCATGATTTTTTCCAATTTTTTAATAATAAAAATGAGTAATATTTTAATTAAAATGACAATTTTTACTAAGTATTTATTTTAAGTTTATGATCAATTCTATTTCTTTTATTAATTTAGATTATATGATTTTATAATGATTTTATATGGATGACATTAAATAATTTTACATAATTTTTTATAATACATTTAAAAGATAGCATTTTATTATTATTATTATTATTAAACCATTAAAATTAATATTTTAAAATTAATATTAAAAGTATTCACTACATTATATAATTTTACATAATATATTTTAAGATAGCATATTATAATTATTATTATTAAACCATTAAAATTGATAATAAAATTAATATTAAATGAATTAATTACTTTAAATAATTTCACATAACTTTATATAATGATATGAATATATATTATATATATATATTCATATCATTATATATTTTTTTATTTATTTCAAATCTTAAAAATATATTATTTACTTTATTTTTATTATATATTTATTATTATTATTATTATTATTATTATATATTTATTATTATTATTATTATTATTATTATATATTTATTATTATTATTATTATTATTACTGTTTTAATAATAATTGTTGTTGTTGTTGTAGTTGTTATTACAACTGATTTTATCTTATTTATTAATTAAATTTAATTATTGACAGGTTTTGATGAACTTAGATATGATTTAAAAAAAATGGAATCAAAGAGGATTAATAATAGCTATACTAGTATTACTTAAAAAAATTATTTTTACAATATTAATCATCATATCTTTATTAATTTTTTGTTTTTATACGATGCTTTAGTGATATGTCTTATTACATATTCCACAGAAACCTGATTCCTCATAATTATCGGAATAACAGTCTGAATTAGAATCGCATTTCATTTGATTTTGCTTTTACAATTCATTCCTATATTTTTATTATTAAGTATAACATCAGAACATAGATATGTAGGTTTATTCGCTATACATAAATTAGAATAAAATAAACTGGAAAAAGCAGTCACTATTTTTATTATAAAGCTTAGTTCTACATTTTTTTTTTGAGTCAACATTTATTTTATCGTAAGAACTTTAAATAAGTTTTCTCCCTTCTACTGTTAATATTTTATACTCATTTCGTAATTCATCTATGTCAATATTATATTTAGTAATATCAATATAAATTACATTTAGTATTTTCATCTTCTTTGCGTATATATGTTCCATGTGTAAAAATATCTTCACTTTTAAAATAATTACAGAAAATACCAATTCATACAATCTTTACTATTATCAATATCCCATGAAATTTTCCTTTATTTTTTATATATAATGGATTATTTAATGATAATTTTAAATAATAATAAAAATTGTGACAAATATTTTATTATTATTAATATTATTTTTATATTTATTAATATTATTTTGTTATTTATTTATTTATTTATTTATTTATTTATTTATTTATTTATTTATTTATTTATTTATTTATTTATTTATTTATTTATTTATTGAATAATTTATTATAAGATTGAGAATTTGGAATAAATTCACTATTCGAATTTTTTTATTTATTTATTTAAAGATACTATTGACTCTCCATTTCCTGATTAAATTTGTAGAAATGTAACGAATAAAAGAAAAAATAATTAATAAAAAATACAGAAAAAGTTTTATTATAATAAATGTTACACAATTATTTCTATTAATTGTTATTTAATAAAATATGTAATAAAGTGACATGTATATTTATACTATAGTGACATGTATATTTATTCTATTATTATTACATTTTTTTTTAAAGATCATTACATTAGAAATTTGTACAAAAATAATATTATATACATTAATTATCATTAAAAAAGAAATTATGGTTATAAATTTATTAACATTGAATTTTATGTTATGAATTTTGGATTTCTAATTAAAAAATAAATGAAATTAGTACTATGAATATATATGTATTTAATATAATTAAAATTTTATAATTTAGTATTTCTTTATATAAACTATAATTACTAAAAATATTTTTTTATTTAAAAAAAAATGTTCAACAATATTTAATATGTAATAGTAATAATGAATATATAATATAAATAAATAAATTACAATATAAAAAAATAATAATTATCCATAAATTAATTAATAGTCATTTGTTTATATTATTATTTTTATTCTAATAGAATAAATAATAAATAATAGATATATAAATAAATTTATTATTAACATAATATTTTTTATTTATATAATATTATATATTATTATTATATAATTATAATTATTATTACTATTACCTTTTTTAGATTTATATTTTTAATTAATAAAGATTTTTTTTTTATTTTTGCTTTTTTATAAGTTTTTTTCTTGAACGCAATTAAAATTATATCAAAATATCTTTGTATATCAATATATTTATATAAAGATGTATTAATGAGTAATTTTTTTTAATTTGTGTAACAATTATTTTCCCTAATTCATCTTTTTCAATATTATTATTTACGAATCGGTCTTTTATGTGGTTAAATATTTTTTCAGAAGTTGTATTTAATATATTTCAATTACAAATAATTATTTTAAATATAAAATAATAAAATTTTATCAATGTTAATTTTTAGTGTACTCAATAAAATTATTTATATGTAATTTCTATATCTTTATTACTGTTTAAAAATAACTCAAATAAATTTCAATATATGGGCATTTCTGAATTCTTAAATATTTTCTTCTGCTTTATTATATTTATAATACTTTTAGATTCATTTTCAGATTCTATTTACGTAAGGGGAGAGATAGAATTACATATAATTCTATATCTACTTGATTTATTTTCATTTTAAGAAAATTCAGAATATTGACAAAAAAATATTATTAATAAAACTATTTAAGTTAATATTTACATATTTTTTACGAAATCTAAATTCTAATTCAAAATTTTTATTGATAGTATTAAAAATAAGATGATTTTTAAGGTTATTTTTTTATTTATAAGTATGGTTTAAAATATTGTATAAACTCTTTCTTACTTTATCAAAAATGAATAATTTTTAAATAATATATACATATATAATTATAATTATATTATTTAATGTTATTTACAAAGAATCCACGTATTCTAAATTCTTCAATTCTTCAATATAATTTTTAAATTCACTAATTTTAATATTTTATAAAATATGTTTAATATTTATTTTATTTTAATATTAATATATATATAAATATTATATCAATTTAATTTTACATTCCAACAACATAGCTTTTGTTATTTATTATTTTGTATTTAATTCCATTGGTTTGAAAACAATTTTTAAAATATTGCTTAATCAAGAGGTTTTCTTCGTTTAAGAATTCTTTTGTATTTTTTCCTTTTAATTTATTAAATGCATTTTCCAAAATTTGACAATCACCTTTAGCTTTCTAATATTTGAATTAATTACTCTGAAATGTAAATAAATTATTTTTAAGTGAATTCTAATCTAATCATTTTTATTTCTGTTAACAAATTTTTTTTAATTTAAAGTTAATTTATATGTTACACAGATAAAAATATATAGAAACTATGAATTTTTTATAAATAAATAAAAATAAAAAATAAAAAAAAAATTATTACGAAAAACTGAATAATTTTGTTTTTTTATTATTAATTATGTTTATATTATATTATATTATATTATATTATTATATTATATCATTTATATTCATTTTATTATAATAAATAAAAAATTTAATTAAAATAAAAAAAAAAAAAATAAGATACATATATTAAAATTAAAATATAATATAAACAAGTATAGTAAAGTATTTTAAGTTATATTATTTAAAAAAATATTATAACTAAAATTTAATTTATTAAAGTGTGGATATATGTTTCAGATACAAAAAAAAAAAAAGAAAAAAATGATAATAAATTTAACACAAATGAAAATGAATATATATAAATTTATAATTATTAATTATTACTAATTTTGACTTATTTTTTGTTTTATTATTATTATTATTATTATTATTATTATTATTATTATTATTATTATTATTATTATTATTATTATTATTAAAAATTAATATATTTTATTATTAAAAATATATTATATGAATATTTTTTTATAATTAAGAAAATTATATTTATTGCCAAAATATCACAAGTTTTTTTTTTTTTTTTAATTAAGAAAATTATATTTATTGCCAAAATATCACAAATTTTAGATAATAATATACTTTTTTTTATAAAAAAAAATCTTTTCTACTTTTTCCATTTATTATAATCATATATAATTAATAATAAATAATAATTTTATTTTATTATAAATTTGTTTTATTAAATTAAGCTTTATATTTTTTTAAAATATATAAAATAATCTTTATTATTAACTATTTATTTTAATAATCTAAAGTTAACTATATACTAATTAATAAAAGCAGGAAAAAATATTATTGTTCATAAAATATTTCACCTATTTATACATCTTTTACTAAAAAAGATATAAAATATGAACATTTTTGCTATAATTCACCTGATTTAATAGTTATTTGAAAATTCTGTTCAAGATATATTACAAATCAAAATTTCAGATGAGGAAAATGTTATGCTGTTACTCTATACATAAAGTGTCAACAATGATAATTTGATTATTAGATATTATCAATATTATTAATTTTAATAAATTTACAATATTTTATAATATTCTTAATATATTTATTAATAGTATTTACTAATTTTTACTTGTAATTATGCTTATAATAATAATAATCTTGAATTAATTATTGATTAATTAGTATATACATTATTACAATTGTATTATTATAAAATATGATTATTATTTATAATATATAAAATTTGTCGTATTTATATTTATGGTATATAAAATTACCTATCTTTTATATAATAAATACTTAATATAAATGCTTGTTTGTATTTAGATTTAAAATTAATGTTATTTTTTTTTTTTAAAATTACTATTATTTAATAGTAATTTAAAAATACAAATTTTTAATTTTAATAATATTTTTTTATTTAATAGTAATTTAAAAATAGGAAAACTAAAACCAATTCTTTTTATATGTATAAAGAAGAAATTAATATATTATTTTTCTATTACAAGCATGAATATTATTTTATTTCATTAAAATAAAATAATAGAACAATCATAAATATAAAAAAAATATTATATAACAAAATAAATAAACATATAAATAAAAACAAAAATAAATATTATGATTTTAATAATTAAAAAATAATATGATACTACATAATATAAAAAAAGGGTTTAAATGAGTTTTTGAATAGTCAAGTAATTAAATAAATAAAGTAATAAAGTAAAACATTTAATGAATTATATTGGGTAAAACAAATTAAATGGCAAATAAATAACTAATACAAATAAATAGCTAATACAATTATAAATTATAGTTTTTATTTATAATTATTGTCATTATTTATTTTAAGATAATAAAAGTCTTTATATTATTAAAATAAATTTCTTTTACTATAAACAATTAAAAAAAAATAATATAGTAATGTAGTAGAAATTATAGTCAATAATACAATTCATTTAATATATATGTTTTTTTTTATTTTTATTTTATTTTTTTTTTTTATTTTTTTTTCATAAAATAAAATATTTAAAAAAATTAAAAAACTCTTTTTTTTTTTTAACTTCATTATTATAATAATATAATTAATTAATTAATAATAGTGAACATTAAACTTTTATACTACAAAAAATAAAAACAAATTTGTGTAACTATTTTTATACGAATTATATTTTATTCATAAAATATAATAATGTTTATTAGTATTATTATAGGAAAATTAATTAATTAATTTTAAATTTAATGAAAAGATGCATGCATGCACATTAAGAATATCGGATTAATATCTCCCATTTCTTTTTTCATTTTTTTTCAATTTATTTTTTTTTTTTTTGTTTTTTTTGTTTTTTTGAATTAAAAGTTCTTTTTTACTTAGTTTGGAATTAATTAAATTTTAATTATAATAAAATAAAAATTTTAATTAATAATTAAATATTTTTTTTTTTTTAAATTTTTAAATTAAAAGAAAATTTCAAATATTAATTTTATTTTTTTTTATTTATTTATTTTCTTTTTCTTTTTAATATGTTTATGTTTGTTATTAAATATGGATTATTTTGTAAAATTAATAAATAATTATTTATTTTTATTAATTAGTCATGATAAATATGTAAATATAAAAAAATATAAATATGTAAATATATAAATAATTATTTATTTATTTATTTATTCTAATAAAATATTCTATTAAAAGTATTATTAATAAAACATATCTAAATTTTATATATAAAATTTGTACTATTGATGGAAAAAAAAAAGCTAAAAAAAAAAAAAGGAAAAGAAAAAATATTAGTGAAAGTAAATGAGAAAATTATAAATTTTTGGAATGATTTTTTACCTAAATTATCTAGGAAATAGATTACATAAATATAGAAAAAGTTTGTTTATAATAAAGTATTAATTAAATATTTATTTTTTAATACACTTAACAATACTATTAATTTATTAAAATTTATCCTATAAATAATAAGTATTAAAAAATATATTTTCTCGATATTTGGTCCAACAATAACTATGCTTGTTGATAATGGATGTCTTAACATCCAAAATCTCTCTGCTCCTCTTATAAACCTATTCAATTTTTCCTCAAGAATAATATTATATATTCAAAAGGAATAATACATAATATAAATTAATATATTTATAATATAAAATAATATAAAATAATATAATATAATATAAAATAATATAATAAAATATAATATATTAATATAATATAATATAATATAATATAATATAATATAATATAATATAATATAATATAATATAATATAATATAATATAATATAATATAATATAATATAATAAAAATGTAATAATAATATTTTAAGACATAAATTATTAATATAAAACTATATCTGTTGAACTATAAAAAAAAACTTTTTTCTTTAAATTAAAAAAAAAAAACTTTTTTCTTTAAATTAAAAAAAAAAAAAAAAAAGAATTAAATAAATAAATAAATATTTTGTTGAACCATAAACAAAATGAGTTCAAAAATTAGAAATCATTCAAAAAATGATATAAATGCAATTGTTTATTCAACTTTTATGATTGTAAGTAATAAGAAAAATAAAATAAAAATAAAATAAAATAAAATAAAATAATGAAAATAATAAATAATTTATCTATATGTTTTTTATTTATTTGTATGTACTTTTTATTTTAATAGATATGGTTTCTAATAGTTTCTATTTTAGCTAAATATTTTGGTATTCTACCAATTATTAATAGTACAATATGGGGAACTTCAATTATAGGTGTATTATTACTTGTAAAAACTATTATTGGCATTTATTATGTAAATAAAAAAGAAAAAAAATTTACTATTTTAATAAAATATATTTAAATGTATATATATATATATAAATATTTATACTAATATATTTTTATATTAATATAGAGGAATCTGTTTTATATAACGGATTTTAAAACATTTCTTTCCACTTGGATATTACAAGCTTGTGGTTATGGATTTACATTTTTTAATATTATCAACTTTATTTATATTTGGAATGAGAAAACCCTTGATAAATTTAGAAAAATTACTGATAAAAATATTGAAAATTATTCTAATGAGGAATTAAAAAAAATTATAATATTGAATTCTTCTATAATGGTTATAACTGGAATTTTATATATTATAATTCTTGTGAGTTGTTAAACTTTACAAATTATATATCATAATATTATTTAGTAACTGATAAAATACATTATATTCTATTTAATGAATAATAAAATACATTATACTTTTATTACTCCAATTTTAATTAATTTTATCTTATTATGTATTTTATATATATATATATATATTTATTATTATTATTAATTTGTTTCCACAGAAAATTTTCACCAGTAATTATGATAAATATTTAGATAATGTTAATTCAGATAATAACTATAGAAAATATTCATGGGATGAAAAGAAAGCAACAAATACTTCAAATAAAATGATTGTAAGTGATAAAAATATATAAAAAAATCAATAAATAAATCAATAAATCAATTAATAAATTAATATATATTAAACAAATATATAATTTTTCATATTTAATAGTGGTGGTTACTTTTTATTTCAACTGAAATTATATTTTTTGTTTATATAACAAGAAAATATATTAATGGCATTCATAGTTTTATTATTTTTAATTCTATCTATGGTATTATATCACTTTTATTAGTAAATATTGGTATTCATAAAGTAAGTAAAAGAAAAAAATACGAATATTTTTATTTATTTATTTATTTATTTATTTATTTATTTATTTATTTATTTATTTATTTATTTATTTATTTTTTTATTTATTTATTTATTTATTTATTTATTTATTTATTATTATTTAATTATTTGTTAATTTTATTAATTGAATAATTAATTATATTAAATGTAAAATAAACTTTTATAAAAATGCTTTTATAGAGAAATATATCTTTAATAAAGAATTATAAAAAAATTCCTTGGAACCAAAGCTTAATAGGTGCATATATTCTATGTATGATTTTATATATAATTAAATTCTTATTTGGTAAAAATGAAATAGTTGATAAAAAGTTCAATAATGATTATTTAGAAAAAGAATTAACAACTGAAGTAATAATGATTTTTAGAGTACTTTCAAATATTTTAGGTATTATTCATCTCTATTTCTTGGTAAGTTATTTAATTTTTAAAATTCCTTTTATATATATTAAAAATTAAAAAATTAAAAAAAATCAATATTTTTAATATTTATTATTATTTAAAAAATATTTTTTATTTATTATTTATTCAACTGTAGAAAAAATTCCCTTCACATCTAGATAAATGTACAAATAATATTGTGGAAAAAATTATCTGTAATCCTTGATATTTTTTTTTTGAAAGTTATTTTTATTAATTTTTTATATTATAAACAAAAAATATAAATAGTTATTAAAAATAAAAATAAAAATAAAAAGTAAAAATAAAAAAAAAAAAAAAAATAGAAATAAAAAAAAAAAAAAAAAAAAAGATAAAAAAAGATAAAATAAATAAATAAAAAATAAAAACAAAAATAAAATTAAAAAAGATAATAAAAAATACATATGAATAAATAATAATAAAAAATGAATAAAAAAAGAAAAAAATAATAATAAAAAATAAATAAAACTAAAAAAACATAACAAAAAAAAAATAAATAAAAATAAAAATAAAATTAAAATTAAAAAAGATAAAAAAAAATATGAATAAAAAGAAAAAATAATAATAAAAATAAAATTAAGATAAAAAAAATACATATAAATAAAAAAAAAAGAAAAAATAATAATAAAAAATAAATAAAAATAAAAAAAAAAAAAATAAAAACAAAGTATGTTGTCATTGCTTCTAAAATAAATATTTTCTTTTAAATGAATAGTATTATACAAGGTACGTGATGATTTAGTAATACTTAAAATCATTGATGATCTCATCCAACGTTTAAGTGTCTTTTTGGTAATAGCTTTAACAAATAGTTTATAATTAATCTGCTTAACTTTGGACGAAAAAAAATACAATATTATATACCTAAATAATTCTTTATTTCTTTATCATTTGAATTAGAATTTTTAATTATTTTTCTTTTTCAACATTATAAATTAGAGTGATTTTACTCTAAGGCCTTGTTTAGAACCTAAACTTGGGTCATTCAAAGTTGGAAAATTTTTTTGCGTTTTTGTATTTGGCAATAAATTTGTTATTATTTTATTACTTACGCTATATAATTATTTCAAAAATTTATAATTTTCTCATTTACTTTTGCTAATATTTTTTTTTTACCTTTTTTTCCATTAGTAGTATAAATTTTATATATATATAAATCTGATTGATTGTTTCTTCTGCTGATTTTTCTACTTTAAGTTCTAATAGAATAAACGTTTTATTTTCATTATTATGTTTTGGGTAAAATATGAAATCATCAATTTTTTTTTTCTTTTATTTCTTTTTCTTTAATATCATAAATACTTCGTGCTTCAAAATAGGCAAATTTCACTATAAATTCTAAAGTTATATGACTGCAATAACTTTTTATAGTTGATTTTTTTTGTATGTACTTTTTTAAATATTTGACATACATTTTTTGTATTTTTCGTTAAAGTGACTTCTAACATTTGTTTAGAATAATTCTTTAAGTTATTATAAATTTCGAAATCTTTTTCTTCATTCAATATTTGTTTAAATTTTTCAAACAATTCTTCATTTGGAATTCTGATTTCACCTTCATTATACGTTAGAAATCCATATAAAACCATTAATGAAAACATTTCATTTTTCATATTTTTTTTTATTTATTACAGAACTTTGCCTTGTTTCTTCATTTATTGCTTGTTTTTGCTTATTTTCTACTCCATATCCATCTAATTCTATTTTTACTTTGTCATCTGTAATTAATTTTAAAAAATCATCCTTTATTCCATAAATATTAAAATTAAAACTTTCCTTTATTTCTTTTATAGGTCCTGTAGATGTCCAATAATTACCTGTACTATTATTTCTTAAAGCATGAATTATTGAATATGAATTAAAATAATGAGTAATGGTAATAATAATAGAATATATTTTAATATATTTATGTATAATTCATTTAAGTAAAACAGTAATAAATATTATTAAGTAAAAGAATTTAATATATAAAATTATAATATTATTAAATAAAAAATAAAATATTGTTAAAAATAATATATTATCAATAATAATTATATTTATTTATTTATTCAGTATTATTATTTATTTATTTATTTATTTATTTATTTATTACTAATTAATTATCATTCATTTCTATAATATTATTGTTTTAAATAATAGAGTAAAAATAGGAAAACTAAAACCAATTCTTTTTATATGTATAAAGAAGAAATTAATATATTATTTTTCTATTACAAGCATGAATATTATTTTATTTCATTAAAATAAAATAATAGAACAATCATAAATATAAAAAAAATATTATATAACAAAATAAATAAACATATAAATAAAAACAAAAATAAATATTATGATTTTAATAATTAAAAAATAATATGATACTACATAATATAAAAAAAGGGTTTAAATGAGTTTTTGAAAAGTCAAGTAATTAAATAAATAAAGTAATAAAGTAAAACATTTAAGGAATTATATTGGGAAAACCAAATTAAATAGCAAATAAATAGCTAATACAATTATAAATTATAGTTTTTATTTATAATTATAGTCATTATTTATTTAAATGTAATAATAGTTTTTATTTTATTAAAATAAAATTCTTTTACTATAACCAATAAAAAAAAAAATAAAAATATATAAGATTTAATTTAGTTATATTAATTATAAATTCTATATTATTCATTTTAATATTATTAATTTTTTATTATTAGTTTTAATTATTGTCATAACCTTTATAAATTATATAAATAGATTTTTTTAAAAGTGTTTTATATAATATAATATTTGATTTTTCTTTTTGTATTTCATTTTCATTTTCTTTTTAGTTTGAGTTTTTTTTTTTTTTTTTTTTTTTTTTTAAATATTTAATATTTTATAGAAATATTTATATTCCAGTATATTAAAAAACAATAATCATAAATTTTATATTTATAAGTATAAAAATAATATATTAATTATTAATTATAATATTATTTCATTAATAGTCACGTTTTAAAAGAATATGTTTTAATAAGTATATTCTATTAAATATATTCTATTAATGTCTCCCATTTCTTTTTTCATTTTTTTTCAATTTATTTTTTGTTTTTTGTTTTTTTTTTTTTTTTTTGTTTTGTTTTTTTTGAATTAAAAGTTCTTTTTTACTTTGTTTGGAATTAATTAAATTTTAATTATAATAAAATAAAAATTTTAATTAATAATTAAATATTTTTTTTTTTTTTAAATTTTTAAATTAAAAGAAAATTTCAAATATTAATTTTATTTTTTTTTTATTTATTTATTTTCTTTTTCTTTTTAATATCTTTATGTTTGTTATTAAATATGGATTATTTTGTAAAATTAATAAATAATTATTTATTTTTATTAATTAGTCATGATAAATATGTAAATATAAAAAATATAAATATGTAAATATATAAATAATTATTTATTTATTTATTTATTCTAATAAAATATTCTATTAAAAGTATTATTAATAAAACTTGTATAAATTTTATATATAAAATTTGTACTACTGATGAAAAAAAAAGCTAAAAAAAAAAAAAGGAAAAGAAAAAATATTAGTGAAAGTAAATGAGAAAATTATAAATTTTTGGAATGATTTTTTACCTAAATTATCTAGGAAATAGATTACATAAATATAGAAAAAGTTTGTTTATAATAAAGTATTAATTAAATATTTATTTTTTAATACACTTAACAATACTATTAATTTATTAAAATTTATCCTATAAATAATATAATATAATATAATATAATATAATATAATATAATATAATATAATATAATATAATATAATATAATATAATATAATATAATATAATATAATATAATATAATATAATATAATAAAAATGTAATAATAATATTTTAAGACATAAATTATTAATATAAAACTATATCTGTTGAACTATAAAAAAAAACTTTTTTTCTTTAAATTAAAAAAAAAAAAAAAAGAATTAAATAAATAAATAAATATTTTGTTGAACCATAAACAAAATGAGTTCAAAAATTAGAAATCATTCAAAGAATGATATAAATGCAATTGTTTATTCAATTTTTATGATTGTAAGTAATAAGAAAAATAAAGTAAAAATAAAATAAAAATAAAATAAAATAATAAAAATAATTAATAATTATATGTACTTTTTATTTATATGTACTTTTTATTTTAATAGGTATGGGTTCTAATAGTTTCTATTTTAGCTAAATATTTTGGTATTCTACCATTTATTAATGGTATGATATGGGCAGCTACATTTTTAGGTGTACGATCCCTTGTAAAAACTATTATTGGCATTTATTATGTAAATAAAAAAAAAAAAAATTTATTATTTTAATAAAATATATTTAAATATATATATACATATATAAATATTTATACTAATATATTTTTATATTAATATAGAAGAATCTATATTATTTATTTAATTTTAAAGATAACATTTGGATATTCATATGTTGTATTGTTGTAATTATAGCTTTTTATACTGAAAACTTTAAATATACCTTGGATAATGAAAGCCTTGATAAATTTAGAGAAAATACTTATAAAAATATTGCAAATTATTCTGACGAAGAATTAAAAAAAATTATAATATTGAATTCTTCTATCATGACTATAACGGGAATTTTATATATTATAATTCTTGTGAGTTGTTAAACTTTACAAATTATATATCATAATATTATTTAGTAACTGATAAAATACATTATATTCTATTTAATGAATAATAAAATACATTATATCTTTATTACTCTATTTTTTATTAATTTTATCTTATAATGTATTATTTTTTTTTATTATATATTATTATTAATTTGTTTGTACAGAAAATTTTCACCAATAATTATTATGAATATTTAGATAATGTTAATTCAAATAATAACTATAGAAAATATTCATTCGATGAAAGGAAAGCAACATTTATTTCAACTACAATTGCTGTAAGTGATAAAAATATATAAAAAAATCAATAAATAAATTAATAAATTAATAAATTAATAAATTAATATATATTAAACAAATATATAATTTTTTCATATTTAATAGTGGATATTACTTTGTATGTCATATATGAATATACGTATTGTTTATAAAACAAAAATTTATATTAATGGCTTTTCTGAAATTATTATTGTTAATTCTATTTATGGTATTATATCACTTTTATTAGTAAATATTGGTATTCATAAAGTAAGTTAAAGAAAAAAAACGAATATTTTTATTTATTTATTTATTTATTTATTTATTATTATTTAATTATTTGTTAAATTTTTTATTTTATTAATTGAATAATTAATTACATTTTATATTAAATGTAAAATAAACAATAATGTTTTTATAGAAAAATATATCTTTAATAAAGAATTATAAAAAAATTCCTTGGAACCAAAGCTTAATAGATGCATATATTCTATGTATGATTTTATATATAATTAAATCATTATTTTATAAAAAGTTCAAGAGTTTTGATAGTAAAATTACAGTTTTAATAGTAGTTTCAAATATTATTCATCTATATTTCTTGGTAAGTTATTTAATTTTTAAAATTTCTTATATATATGAAAAATTAAAAAAAAATTCAATATTTTTAATATTTATTATTATTTAAAAAATTTTTTTTATTTATTATTTTTCAACTGTAGAAAAAATTCCCTTCATATCTAGATAAATGTACAAATAATATTGTGGAAAAAATTAATCATCCTTAATATCTTTTTTAAAAAGTTATTAAAAATAAAAATAAAAATAAAAATGAAGATAAAAAAATTAATAAAAATAAATTTAAAATTAAAAAAGATAAAAAAAAATACATATGAATAAAAAAAAAAAAAAAAAAAAAAAAAAGATAAAATAAAAATAAAAATAAAAATAAAAATAAAAATAAAAATAAAAATAAAAATAAAAATAAAAATAAAAATAAAAATAAAGTATATTTTCATTGATTCTAAAATAAATATTTTCTTTTAAATGAATAGTATTAAACGAGATACGTGATGATAGAATTAGGAATACTTAAGAGGATTAATTATAAACTACTTGTCAAAGCTACTACCAAAAAGACATCTAAGATCATTGATAATCTCATTAACCGTTTAACTTTGGTTTCTCATTTAAATTCAGGATTCATAGTTTGGACGAAAAAAAATCTACAATACTATATACCTAAAAAAAATATAATTCTTTATTTCTTTATCATTTGAATTGGAAGTTTTAATCATTTTACTTTTTCAACATTATAAATTAGAGTGATTTTACTCTAAGGCCTTGTTTAGAACCTAAACTTAGGTCATTCAAAGTTGGCAAAATGTTTTGCGTTTTTGTATTTGGCAATAAATTTGTTATTATTTTATTACTTCATTAATCAAACAATTAATCTAGATTTTTATTTTTATTTTTTTTTATTCATTGCATGTTGTTCATTAAATTAAAAATAAACACAATGTATGTAATATTTTAAAATATAATTAAATATTCTTTTTTAATTTTTCTTTTTCTATTTAATTATTTTCTCCCTTTTTTAGTGAATTGTAAACATTCATCTTCAGTACATTTTTTTGAAATATATATATTTTTTTTCTTTTTTTACTTTCTTTCTTTCTTTCTTTTTTTTTATTTCTTTATTTTTTAATCTCCATTATTCATTAATTTATAAATAATATAGATATTCAAAAATAATTTTATTCAATTATAAATAATATAGATATTCAGAAATAATTTTATTCAATTATAAATAATATAGATATTCAAAAATAATTTTATTCAATAAGGCTTATATTTATATATTAAAATAAATAAATAAATGAGATAAAAAATTTATTTATTTATTTTTTACATGTAAAAATAAAGAATAATTATAATAAACAATATACTTATTTTGTTAATTATAAATAAATAAAAGAAAAGAGTTAAAGATAATATATATATCATTTTATTTTTTTTTCTTAAATTATATTTTCATTTTTTTTTTTTTTTTGTATTTGATCATTAATTACTTTTATTATTTTTTCTTTTCTTTTGTATTTGATCATTATCATTATCATTATCAATACTTTTATTATTATTTTTTCTTTTCTTTTGGATTTGATCATTATCATTATTTTTCCCTTTATTTTGGTTTTGATTACTTTTATTTTCATCATATTCTTCTATTATGCAATCATATTTCTTATCTTTCTTAGTACAATTTATTCCTACTAATAATACTTTATATCCTAGTTTTTTAATTCAGAATAATAATCTTTTTTATAAATATGATTGATTGCTTCTTCTGCTGATTTTCCTACTTTAAGTTCTAAAAGAATAACTGTTTTATTTTCATTATTTTGTTTTGGGTAAAATATGAAATCAACAAATTTTTTTTCTTTTATTTCTTTTTCTTTAATATCATAAATATTTCGTGCATCAAAATAGGCAAATTTCACTATAAATTCTAAAGTTATATGATTGCAATAACTTTTTATAGTTGATTTTTTTGTATACACTTTTTTAAATATTTGACATACATCTTTTGTATTTTTCGTTAAAGTGGCTTCTAACATTTGTTTAGAATAATTCTTTAAGTTATTATAAATTTCGAAATCTTTTTCTTCATTCAATATTTGTTTAAATTTTTCAAACAATTCTTCATTTGGAATTCTGATTTCACCTTCATTATACATTAGAAATCCATAAACAACCATTAATGAATACATTTCATTTTTCATACTTTCATTGTTATTTATTAAAGAATTTTGCTTTGTTTCTTCATTTATTGCTTGCTTTTGCTTATTTCCTACTCCATATCTATCTAATTTTATTTTTATTTTGTCATGTGTAATTAATTTTAAAAAATCATCCTTTATTCCATAAATATTAAAATTAAAACTTTCTTTTATTTCTTTCATAGGTCCTGTAGATGTCCAATAATTACCTGTACTATTATTTCTTAAAGCATTAACTATTGAAAATGAATTAAATATATTTTCACCATTAATATTATATCCGTTATACCGTTCTTTCATTTCTTTTAATTTTAATTTTCCATTAATTTTACAAAGAGCTTCAACTTCTTTTTCTTTAAATCCAAAATATTCATAATATATATCATCTTTTAACATTGAATATTCTGAAAAAAAATTTAATGCTGATCCAGTCAAATTTTTTCCTATCGGTAATATTCCTGTCATATATGTCAAAGCAACATAAGATTTATCATTTAATAAATCTTTCAAATAGATTAAAAAATTATCTCTTTCTTCAATTGTATATTTATCATTACAAAATATATAGTCCCATTCATCTATTACAAATACAAATTTTTCTTTGGTCATAGAATAAAAATAATCTAAAAAAATAGCTAATTTATTAGAATTTATGTTAATTAATTTTAATAAAGATTCTATTTTTTTTAAAATTGGATTATATTCAAGATATTCAAAATTATCTTTTAATTCATATAAAATTCTATTTTCTAATGTGGATAAATAAACTTTTAAAAATTCAAAACCTTCATGATATCTTGAAAAATCCAAATAAATTGTATGATATTTTCCCATAATTTCTTCATATTTTGATTTCCCTTTTTCTGTATTTATATCTTCATTTTTTGAAATATTTAATTTATTAAATATTTCTTTAAATTCTTTTTTTTTCCTTTTACTATAATATGCAATTATTATAGAGCCTATTGATGATTTTCCAAATCTTCTTGATTTTGTAATACATACATTTTTTATTGGAGTATTTATTATTTCATTAAATTTTTTAATTATGTTTGTTTTATCTACAAAATATTTATCTTCATATAATTCTTTAAACCTTTGATATTGTTCAGTGCTATCAAAAAATATATTTGTAACTATTTTCATTTTTTAAAAAATAAAAATATATTTATACTGATTTTTACTAGCCTAACTTTTTATTTATAAATAGAAATATAATGTTATCAATTATTAATTTATAAATGAATGAGAAATTGAAATATAATTAATAAAATCAAATTGAATGAAAATAAAAGCCATTTAAATAATTATAATATTTAAATGATCACGTGAATAGTTTTTAATGAATTTTAACGGGAGTATTGCATTTCGACATAATTTACATAATTTATGTTTGATAGTATTTTAATGTATTACAATGTGGCTTATAAAAATAAATAAATAATGTTAATATATAAATGAATGAATAAATAATAAGTAAAAAAATAAATAAATATAGAATTTAAATTTAACCTTTGTATTTTATACTTTTTTTTGTTATATTAGCCAGTTTATTGTTGCTTAAAAATTACATTAAAATTAAAAAAATATACATGTAGTAAGAAAATTTATAATAATACCAATACATTTTTTTATTAAAATTATTTCTCATATTTTAAATAAATAATAATATTACTATAAATATTAAACAATTTCACTTTCCTTGATTAATATTATTTATAATAATTAAAATTTTAGCTTTGAAGTTTATTTATTGAAAGAAAAATAAATAGTATAAATTAAAATTGACTTCAATATAATTTAAATATTTTTTTATATTCATCTCTATAGCTATTTTTATTATATATATATAGTTAAAATAGCTATAAGGATATTATAACTTTTAATAAAATTATTAAGTAATAAGAGTGATTATATTGTAAATTAAAAATAAATAATATTCTTTTAAAAATATTGTAATATATGTTTAATATTAGAATAATAAATATAAAGTTTACATTTCATTTAAACTAATATATTAATTATATTACTTCATAATTTAAATAAAAATAGAAATATCAATAAAAAAAGATGTTGTTATAAAATTAATTTAACAATATTTTTTCTTCAAAGTTAACGAAATAATCATATAAATTTTTGATTAGATTTCTGAATATTTAGATTCATATAATATATTTTATTTTATTTTATTTTATTTAATTTTATTTTATTTAATTTTATTTTATTTTATTTTATTTTATTTTATTTCTTTTTAACAATAAATAAATAAATAAATAAATATCTTAAAAAATATGATATATAGTAGTATATATATTATTAAAATATTTAGTAATAATATAAATTTTATATATTTTTATTTCAATAAAATAAAATAGAAAGGAAAAGTAATAAAAAATAAAAAATAATAAAAATAAAATAAAATTCTTAACAGAAAATTTATTTATTTATTTATTTATTTATTTATTTATTTATTTATTTATTTATTTATTTATTTATTTATTTATTTATTTATTTATTTATTTATTTATTATTTTTTTTTAATTTTTATTTTTTTTAATGGTACTATAAATAAAAATATACGTTGAAAAAAGTGGCGTATTACACATTTTGTATTTGTTTTACAGAAATTTATGTCAATCGTACATAAGTTATGTCCAAATCCACATCCTAAAAAAAGAAAGATTTATGGACATAAAATTTAATTAAATATTTTTTATAAATTAAAAAAAGATAAGCAATATTTCCAATTTTCTTATTAAATTTTATCTTTTTTTAATTTATAAAAAATATTTAAGAAAATTGGACATATTGCTTAAAAAAAAAATTAGACATTAATTAATAATAAAAATCAATAATATATAAAAAAAAGACTATTATTTTCATTTTAATATAATATTTTTGTTTTTATAAAGTAAATAAGAAAAAAAAAAAAAAAAAAAAAAAAAAGTAGTTGCTATTAATAATTAAACTTTTTTATATTATAACAGCTATTCTTACTACGGTAACTACAACCGAATAAAAATAATTATTAATAAAAAATTTTTATTAATTAAAATGGGATTTATTATTGATAGTCGTGATATGCATTTCAAATTTTTGAGTATATTAAATCAAGTATATAATTATGAACTTGAAGATAAAATTGTTAGAAAAAAATTATTTGCAGATAAATCTAATATTATAAATGATTTTAATGAATTAATAAATAAAGATAATGAAAAAAATGTATGCATTACAAAACCAAGAAGATTTGGAAAAACATCAATAGGTGCAATGCTAGTTACATATTATAGTAAAGGAATAGATTCTAAAGAAATATTTGACCAATTAAAAGTATCTCAAGGAAAGAGTTCTAATGAAGAATTAAATAAATTAGAAAGGAAACAATATGTTGAATTCCAAAATAAGTATCATACAATTTATTTTGATTTCTCTAAAGATGTTGATGGCCATTACACTTTAGATGAATATTTAGCATCAATTAATCAAGATTTAAAGAATGACATTAAAAAATTATACCCAAATTCTGAAATATTAAAAAATTATAATGATAAAATTTTCAAAAATCTCCAAAGTTTAAGTTCGGAGTTAATAGAACAATTTGTTTTAATTATTGATGAATGGGATTATATAATTACTAATAAAAAATTTTCTTATGATGAACGAAATAGATATATTTCTTTTTTAAAAGATTTAATAAAAGATAAATCATATAATGCTTTTACTTATATGACAGGAATAACACCAATAGCAAAGGAATTATCTCAATCTTCAATTAATTGTTTTAACGAATATTCAATGCTAAATGATGATATGTATTATCAATATTTTGGTTTCACAGAACAAGAAGTCCGAGATTTTTGTAAAGATAATAAATCTATTACGTATGAAAAATTAGAAGATTGGTATAATGGATATAAAGGGCCTAATGGTGAAAAAATATTTAATACATGGTCAGTATGTCAAGCTTTAAGTAAAAATAAAATATGTAATTATTGGAATAATTCAGGTCGTTTTGATGAATTGATAAATATAATTAATTTTAATATAAACGGTATAAAAGATGAAATTTTAGAATTAATTAGAGATAAAAAACTCTCTCAAAAAGTACATATATATGGAGCAGAAGATCAACAAAAAGAATCAGAAAGAAATGAAAAAAAAAGTGAAGATAAAATGAAAAAGGAATTATATTCAAAAATGGTTACATTTGGATATTTATCTTATTATAATGGAAAAATATCTATTCCAAATAAAGAATTATTAGAAAAATTAAAATATTTTTAGAATCAAAAGATGATTTAAAATATTATTATGATATGATAGATAATTCCGATGAAATGATAAAAGCGACATTAAATAAAGATACAAAAACAATGTGTGAAATTTTAGAAAAGTCACACATAATAAAAATTATGCCAAAGGATAAAATTGATCATGGAAACTTAAAACGCATTATGGATTTTGTATATTTTAACATTAGAATTAAATATAAATATGGAGAAGAAATAAATGCAGGAAAAGGAACAGTAGATCTTATTTATTATCCAAAAAATAAAAAAGAACCAGTAATTATAATAGAATTAAAAGTGAATAGTTTAGCAGAAACAGCAGTTAAACAAATACATAGCAAAAAATATTATAATAATTTAAAGGAAGATGGATATATAGGAAATGTTTTATTAGTAGGAATTGGTTACAAAAGTCAAGACAAAACATATACATGTATGGTTGAAGAGCGTGATTGTGACTTTAAATTTCTTTATAAATCTGAATCATCATCAAAATCTTCTAATAAAAAAAGGAAAATATCAGATTATGGAATGTCTAAAAGATTAAGAAGTAGTGATAAAAAATTAAATAAATAAAATAATTTAATAATAATGTAGATGTATAATATTTTATAATTAAAGAGCTTAATAATTGTATTATTATTATTATTATTATTATTATTATTATTATTATTATTATTATTATTATTATTATTATTATTATTATTATTATTATTATTTTATGAAAAATAAAATTATAAATAAAAAAAACAATAAAACAATAAATCATATATATATATATATATATATATTGAGTATTGTTATTTTTATCATCATCATCATCATCATCATCATCATCATCATCATCATCATCATCATCATCATCATCATCATCATTATTATTATTATTATTATTATTATTATTATTATTATTATTATTATTATTATTATTATTATTATTATTATAATTATTTATTTTTTTCTTTCTTTTTATCTTTTTTTTTTTCATCCTATATACATGTACTGATTGCGATATTAATTATCAGAAATTCCCTTCAGATAATTCAGATTTAATACCTGGAAAAATAAAACGATGAATTTATTATATATAAACCATTGTCAATTATAAAAGTAATTGAGGATAAATGATAAAATTATTGATAATTACTGGAATAAATCATAATCAATGGCAATAAAACCAATTACTGAATATATTGAAATGGACTTTTTTGGATTAAAAGAAGATATAATAAGATTAATTAAAGAAAACAAAAAAATAAAAATGTAACATCAATTAGAAATGATATGAAAAATTTTAAAAGTAAAGACAATGTATTTATTATGCTTGTTCATTTTGGATATTTAGGATATGATCAAATAACAAATGGAATATTTATACCTAACAAAGAAATGAGACAAGGATTTTTAAATATTACTAAATCTAAAGTACAGGATGCTATTGTTAAAAAGTTAAAAAAATCTAAAATGCTTCTAGAAAATGTATGGAAAGAAAATTCAGAAGAAGTTGCAAAATTAATTGAAGAATATAATGATAATGTAAAAAGTATAGATTACAATAGTGGAATATGTTTAAAGTATACACTTAAAGATGCTTTTTATGTAGCAGATCAATATTACAATTGCTATGATAAATTTATTTCAGGTAAAGGATATGCTGTTATAGCATATGTTCCTATTAATATTAATTCTAATTATCCCGCATTAATTATCGAATTGAAATACGAAAAAGATGCAGAAACAGTGATTAAAGAAATTAAAAAACAAAATTATAATCGACAATTAAGTCGTTATGAAGATAATATGTTATTAATTGGTATAAGTTATGAAAATTCAAAACATCATACTTGTATCATAGAAAAACTTCAAAAAAATTAAAAAGTGATTGAATATATTTTATGAATATCAAATATTTTTATACTAATATATTTTATGATTTTCAAATATTTTTATAATATACTTTATTAATATCAAATATTTTTATACTAATATACTTTATGAATATCAAATATATTATTATATTTTATTAATATCAAATATTTTTATATATTATTATACTTTATTAATATCAAATATATTATTATATTTTATTAATATCAAATATTTTTATATTATTACATTATATCAATATATATATGAAAAAAATATATATATAAAAAATAAAAATTAACAACAAATAAAAAAAAAATAATAAAAAATTTACAAATAAAAAATAAAAAATTTTCAAATAAAAAATAAAAAATAAAAAATAAAAAATAAAAAATAAAAAATAAAAAATAAAGATTGAATAAAAAAAAAACAGTAAATAAATACTTATCAATAAATGTATATATAAATATATATAAATATATATAAATATATATAAATATATATAAATATATATAAATATATATAAATATATATATAAATATATATAAATATATATAAATATATACTTATATATAAATATCTATTAAATAAAAATTTTAAAACCATTTTTATTCTTTCGATAGAAAAAAAAAATTATTTCTTTTTAAATGGTTATTTAAAAATTTTACTCGAAATATTAAGATATAATAAAATAAATTTGAAAAAAAAAAAATTAAAAAAAATATTAACATTGGAATTAATAATGAAAAAAGTATTATGTATTAAAATATAATATAATAATATATATAATATAATATAATATAATAAAATTTATAATATTTCAAATTAAAATAAATTGTTTAATATTTATTTATATAATAAAAATGTATTTTTTTTATAAATTTCAAATAGTATGATAATAAATTATTATTATATCAATATTATATATTCGCTAATTAAATATATATAATCAACATTAAAGAAAAAAGTCTACTTAATTTAAAACTATCACATTTTACGTTTAGGTTTATTAAAAAATTATTTATCAAGCTAGATTATTCAAATATTATCTTATCTTATTTATAAATATAAATAAGATAATAAAAAATTTATTATTATTATTAATAGATTTATATAATTAATAATAAAATAAAAAAGAGGTTACGTTAAAGCTATATATTTATAATATACTGAATACAGCAAAAGATTATATATAATTAGATAATATTATATATATTTCATTATTTATGAATATTTTTAATTAAGTATTCAATGAATTCTTTATATCTTTATATTAAAGTAGTTTATATAATATAAATTTTTTGTTAATGTCTGTTAAATGTTGTACAAAATATTATTCTGTGTATTAACCCTTATAGTAATTATTTAATCTATATATAATATATTATGATATTATGGGACATTTTATTAATATTTATTATATCTAATAATTATTAAACACATAATATTAATATTTATTATATATATAATACTACACATCATAGAACATTATATTAATATTAATAACATACTATATATATTTATAACGTACTATATTATATAGAATTACTTTAACATCTTTTATATTTTTCGTTAAAGTGGATTCTAACATTTGTTTAGAATAATTCTTTAAGTTATTATAAATTTCGAAATCTTTTTCTTCATTCAATATTTGTTTAAATTTTTCAAACAATTCTTCATTTGGAATTCTGATTTCACCTTCATTATACGTTAGAAATCCGTAAACAACCATTAATGAATACATTTCATTTTTCATACTTTCATTGTTATTTATTAAAGAATTTTGCTTTGTTTCTTCATTTATTGCTTGCTTTTGCTTATTTCCTACTCCATATCCATCTAATTTTATTTTTATTTTGTCATGTGTAATTAATTTTAAAAAATCATCCTTTATTCCATAAATATTAAAATTAAAACTTTCTTTTATTTCTTTCATAGGTCCTGTAGATGTCCAATAATTACCTGTACTATTATTTCTTAAAGCATTAACTATTGAAAATGAATTAAATATATTTTCACCATTAATATTATATCCGTTATACCGTTCTTTCATTTCTTTTAATTTTAATTTTCCATTAATTTTACAAAGAGCTTCAACTTCTTTTTCTTTAAATCCAAAATATTCATAATATATATCATCTTTTAACATTGAATATTCTGAAAAAAAATTTAATGCTGATCCAGTCAAATTTTTTCCTATCGGTAATATTCCTGTCATATATGTCAAAGCAACATAAGATTTATCATTTAATAAATCTTTCAAATAGATTAAAAAATTATCTCTTTCTTCAATTGTATATTTATCATTACAAAATATATAGTCCCATTCATCTATTACAAATACAAATTTTTCTTTGGTCATAGAATAAAAATAATCTAAAAAAATAGCTAATTTATTAGAATTTATGTTAATTAATTTTAATAAAGATTCTATTTTTTTTAAAATTGGATTATATTCAAGATATTCAAAATTATCTTTTAATTCATATAAAATTCTATTTTCTAATGTGGATAAATAAACTTTTAAAAATTCAAAACCTTCATGATATCTTGAAAAATCCAAATAAATTGTATGATATTTTCCCATAATTTCTTCATATTTTGATTTCCCTTTTTCTGTATTTATATCTTCATTTTTTGAAATATTTAATTTATTAAATATTTCTTTAAATTCTTTTTTTTTCCTTTTACTATAATATGCAATTTTAACGGGAGTATATTGCGGGAGTGGGAGTATTGCATTTCGACATAATCTATGTTTGATGGCTTTTTAATGTATTACAATGTGGCTTAAAAAAATATAATATATAAATAAATGAATAAATAAATAAAATAAAAAATTTAACCTTTGTATTTTTAAATAAGAGTGATTATATTGTAAATTAAAAATAAATAATATTCTTTTAAAAATATTGTAATATATGTTTATTATTTGAATTATTATAAAAAAAGGTGTTGTTAATATATTAATTTCATGTTTAACAATAATATATTTTATTTTATTTTATTTTTATTTTATTTTATTTTATTTTATTTTATTTAATTTTATTTGTAATTGTAACTTATTCTATATTACTATTTATTTTATTTTAATTTATTTTATTTTTTAACAATAAATAAATAAATATCAAAAAAAAAAAAAAATATGATATATAATAGTATATTTAATTATATTAAAGTAATATAAAATAAAATAAATATGAAATGATGTAATAATTTAATATTACCTTTTAAAGTAAAAATAAATAAAGACTAAAATGAAATAAAAAATATATAAAGAATAAAATAAAATAAACAGAATAAATAAAAAAAAAAGATTAAAACAAAAAAAAATTAAAAAATAAATAAATAGAAATAAAAAAAATAAAAAATAAAAATTATAATTAAAAATATTTATAATGAATGGTTGATCAATTAGAAATAAGTGAAACCAATGAAAAAAGAAACCAAATCATTGTAAACAGAAAGTATAAATTTAATTTATGGTATACAACTAATAATACAAAAGTATTCAAATGCACTGAATATAAAACAGTAAATAAATGTAAATCTTATATTACTTTAAATGACAATAATAAAGTAATAAAATATGAAAACAAACATACTCATCCAGGAAAAGAATATGATGCATCTGTATCAATAGTAAAACATAAAATGAAAAATGAAATTAGAAAAAGCTCATTCCCTTTTGATATAAAACCAAAACGTATATATGAAGAAATATCTCAAGAAATTGGATATATATGCCCTGAATATAATACAATTAAATCCCAAATATTAAGATATAAAAACAAACAACTACCACCTGATATATCAACATTTAATGAAATTCCAGATGAATCTGAATATTATATAAATGAAAGAAATGAAAATTTTATGATATTCAAAAATTCTAATATTATAATTTTTCAATCACCATTCCAAACAGAATTGTTTATTGAATACAACGAAAATATGTTTGTTGATGGTACATTTTATATTGCACCAACATTTGGTTACCAAGTGTTTATAACAAGAGTATATGCTCCAGAAATAAATAGTTTTTACTCTACATCACTATCTATATTAAATAATAAAGAACAATCAACCTATGAATTGTTATTTGAAGAATTAAAAAAAAATGCAAGTAAATATAATAATAATATTATAATTACACCAAAAATTTTGCATTGTGATTTTGAAAAAGGTATATCCAATGCTGCCATTAAAATATTTCCTAATATAACTATTAAATATTGTGTATGGCATTATAAAAGATCGTTAAAAATTCAAAAATATAAATTATGTCATAATGAAGTTGAACATAATCATAATATTTATTTATTTTATAAAGCTGTTACAAATTTTCCTTTTATAAATCCTGAATATATATTTGATATTTATAATTATATTAAAATTATATGTCAAGTATATAATTATTATCATTTTTTAAATTTTTTGGAATATTTTAATAAGACTTATTTATATAAATATGATATTCAATGTTGGAATTATTGTAATGATATAAATCACATAACAAATAATGCTTCAGTATCTTTTAACAATTACTTAAAAAAATTGTTTTACAAAAAACCTTCTTTCTATGAATTGATTTATCATTTAAAAAAAGAAGAATCTTTATCTTACAATAATTACAAAAGGAAAATTGGAGGAATTTGGAAAAAAAAAGAAGAATATTAACAAAAACTGATGAAATCAATGATTTAATTAAAAAATATAAAAAAAAGGAATCCGAGTTAATTGATAAGGGATGTGATAGAAATAATATCATTGATTTATGGTATAAATGTTTATTAGAATTAAACAAGCTCTAAATTTATAAATAATAATTAACTAGAATATAGTTTAAATTATATTGATATCAATATCAATATATTTTAAAAATATCAATATCAATATATTTTATTAATATTAATATCAATATATTTTATTAATACCAATGTCAATATATTATATTAATAATTATATCAATATTTGAATTTTATTTAAAAATATTTAATATGATAATAAATTTTATTTTATTATTTTATTAGTATTAAAATATTTAGTAAAATAAAATGGAAAGGAAAACTAATTAAAGAATTGAAGAAAATAAAAATTAAATAAAATTCTTAACAAAAAATTTATTTATTTATTTATTTATTTATTTATTTATTATTATTATTTTTATTTTATTCTTTTAATGTTGAAAAAAGTGGCGTATTACATATTTTGTATTTATATTACAGAAATTTATGTCAATCATACATAAATTATGTCGAAATGCCACACATCCGCCACACATCCTAATATTATATTTTAAATGATCACTTGAATGTTTTTTAATTAATTTAATTTTTATTTTTTTAAATGCAAAAAATTAAAAAAGATTTTGAGTTTCAAATTATTTTAAAGCTTTTTTTTTTTTTTTTTCGTTTTTCATTTTATTATAATATTTTTGTTTTTATAAAGTAAATAAGAAAAAAAAAAAAAAAAAAAAGTAGTTGCTATTAATAATTACACTTTTTTATATTATAACAGCTATTCTTACTACGGTAACTACAACCGAATAAAAATAATTATTAATAAAAAATTTTTATAAATTAAAATGGGATTTATTATTGATAGTCGTGATATGCATTTCAAATTTTTGAGTATATTAAATCAAGTATATAAGTATGAACTTGAAGATAAAATTGTTAGAAAAAAATTATTTGCAGATAAATCTAATATTATAAATGATTTTAATGAATTAATAAATAAAGATAACGAAAAAAATGTATGCATTACAAAACCAAGAAGATTTGGAAAAACATCAATAGGTGCAATGCTAGTTACATATTATAGTAAAGGAATAGATTCTAAAGAAATATTTGACCAATTAAAAGTATCTCAAGGAAAGAGTTCTAATGAAGAATTAAATAAATTAGAAAGGAAACAATATGTTGAATTCCAAAATAAGTATCATACATTATATTTTAATTTCTCTAATGATGTTGATGGCCATTACACTTTAGATGAATATTTAGCATCAATTAATCAAGATTTAAAGAATGACATTAAAAAATTATACCCAAATTCTGAAATATTAAAAAATTATAATGATAAAATTTTCAAAAATCTCCAAAGTTTAAGTTCGGAGTTAATAGAACAATTTGTTTTAATTATTGATGAATGGGATTATATAATTACTAATAAAAAATTTTCTTATGATGAACGAAATAGATATATTTCTTTTTTAAAAGATTTAATAAAAGATAAATCATATAATGCTTTTACTTATATGACAGGAATAACACCAATAGCAAAGGAATTATCTCAATCTTCAATTAATTGTTTTAACGAATATTCAATCCTAAACGATGATATGTATTATCAATATTTTGGTTTCACAGAACAAGAAGTCCGAGATTTTTGTAAAGATAATAAATCTATTACGTATGAAAAATTAGAAGATTGGTATAATGGATATAAAGGGCCTAATGGTGAAAAAATATTTAATACATGGTCAGTATGTCAAGCTTTAAGTAAAAATAAAATATGTAATTATTGGAATAATTCAGGTCGTTCTGATGAATTGATAAGTATAATTAATTTTAATATAAACGGTATAAAAGATGAAATTTTAGAATTAATTAGAGATAAAAAACTCTCTCAAAAAGTACATATATATGGAGCAGAAGATCAACAAAAAGAATCAGAAAGAAATGAAAAAAAAAGTGAAGATAAAATGAAAGAAGAATTATATTCAAAAATGGTTACATTTGGATATTTATCTTATTATAATGGGAAAATATCTATTCCAAATAAAGAATTATTAGAAAAATTTAAAATACTTTTAGGATCAAAAGGTGATTTAAAATATTATTATGATATGATAAATAATTCCGATGAAATGATAAAAGCGACATTAAATAAAGATACAAAAACAATGTGTGAAATTTTAGAAAAGTCACACATAATAAAAGTTATGCCAAAGGATAAAATTGATCATAGTATTTTAAAACGCATTTTGGATTTTGTATATTTTAATATTAGAATTAAATATAAATATGGAGAAGAAATAAATGCAGGAAAAGGAACAGTAGATCTTATTTATTATCCAAAAAATAAAAAAGAACCAGTAATTATAATAGAATTAAAAGTGAATAGTTTAGCAGAAACAGCAGTTAAACAAATACATAGCAAAAAATATTATAATAATTTAAAGGAAGATGGATATATAGGAAATGTTTTATTAGTAGGAATTGGTTACAAAAGTCAAGACAAAACATATACATGTATGGTTGAAGAGCGTGATTGTGACTTTAAATTTCTTTATAAATCTAAATCATCATCAAAATCTTTTAATAAAAAAAGGAAAATATCAGATTATGGAATGTCCAAAAGATTAAAAAGTAGTGATAAAAAATTAAATAAATAAAATAATTTAATAATAATATAAATGTATAATACTTAATAATTAAAAAGCTTAATAATTGTATTTATTTTTTTTTATTACTAATTGCGATATTAATTATCAGAAATTCCCCTAAGATAATTCAGATTTAATATCTGGAAAAATAAAACGAGGTTTTTTTTTTTTTTTTTTTCATACATTTCTCATTTAATGACATCATTTATT
This sequence comes from Anaeromyces robustus, assembly GCA_002104895.1. Classification (NCBI taxonomy): domain Eukaryota; kingdom Fungi; phylum Neocallimastigomycota; class Neocallimastigomycetes; order Neocallimastigales; family Neocallimastigaceae; genus Anaeromyces; species Anaeromyces robustus. The sequence continues at coordinate 53,754 of MCFG01000291.1, forward strand.
TTTTTGTTATTAATCATACTATAATATATAAATTACTATCATAAAAGAAAATTTTTATATTTTAAATTTCCATTAAATATTAATATATTACTGAAATATAAAATATAAAATGTATAAACTAATTTTTAAATTTTTTATATTTAATAAATCTTTTTAATATTAATTTTAATATCAATTTTAATGGTTTAATAATAATAATAATAATAATTAAAATACATTATATAAAATTTATATAAAATAATTTAAAATTATTTTAAAATCATTATAAAATCATTATAAAATCATATAATCTAAATTAATAAAGGAACTAGAATTGATCATGAACTTATAAATAATATTTAATAACAATTGTCATTTTAATTACTATATTACTCATTTTTATTATTAAATAAATTGTAAAAAATGATAAAGAAAAAAAAAATAAATAAAGAAAAAATAAATTTTAATGAAATAAATTGATTTAATAATTTGAATAAAGAAAATAATTTAAATATTATTTAGAAAAAAAAAATTATAATTAATAATTATAATTATAATAAAAAAGTATAAGATTTAATAAATTTTATTATATTTTAGAATATTTTTTTTATTTTTTGTAATTACAAAGATAAAAAAAAAAAAAAAAAAAAGTTTTATGTATATATATTGAATATAATAGAACAATTCAATACAACGAGATTATACTTTTAATATATAAATTATACTTAATTTATTTGTATAACGAGAATATGACATAATAAAAAGATTTTATTATTTCAAATTTTTTTAAATGTTTTACAAATTTTTTTATTATTTCCAATTTTTTTAAATGTTTAAAAAATTTTTTTTTATTACTTCATTTCTTTGTAATTTATTATTTAATTTAAAAAAATTTTTAAATATTTAATAAAGTAATAAAAATTTTTTTAAATTAAATATTATAATTTACAGAGAAATAAAGTAATAAAAAAAAAAATTTATTATTTTATTTAATAAAGTAATAAAAAATTTTTTTTACTTAGCATTACTAAATAAAGTAATAAAAAAAATGTTTGGTTAGAAAAATAATTTATATAAAAAGACAACAAATTCGTTTTTTTTTTTTTTTTATTCTTTATCAATTATTAAAAAAAAAAAAAAAATTTTTTTTTAATAATAAAAAAATCATAATATGCCAAACACATATTTTAATCCTGGTGAAAAATATGTGTTTGGCATATTATGATTTTTATGTTTAAGTTTATTAAAAAATTATTTATCTAGATTCAAATATTATCTTATCTTATTTATATATATATATAAATATGATAATACTAAATTTATTATTATTAATAAATTTTATATAATTAATAATAATAAAAAAAAGGTTTCGAAAATTAATTATTTTGTTAAAAATAATAAAATAGTTTTTTTTATTATTAAGTAATATTAATATTATTCTTAATGAAAAAAGAAAAGTAAACTTATAGAGGATAGTTTTAATAAACTTTCTACATTTTCCAATGTACTTTTGGATTTTTTTTGTGAAAGGGACAAAAAAAATAAAAGATTATATATAATTAGATATATATTTCATTATTTATGAATATTTTTAATTAAGTATTCAATGAATTCTTTATATCTTTATATTAAAGTAGTTTATATAATATAAATTATTTGTTAATGTCTGTTAAATGTTGTACAAAATATTATTCTGTGTATTAACCCTAATAGTAATTATTTAATTTATATATAATTTATTATGGGACAATATTAATATTTATTATATATATTATACTACACATCATAGAACATTATATTAATATTAATAACATACAATATATATTTATAACATACTATATTATAGAATTACTTTATTATAGAACATTTTATTAATTGATATTTATTATATACTAGAATACCACATTATAGAACATTATATTTATATAGTATAATATACTACACCTATATAGTTTAATTTTTTTAATATATTTAATATATAATATTAAAAAAAAAAAAATAGTCCAATAAAAAAAATAATATAAAATTAAATTTTTTTTATAAATTTCATTATATACATATAAAAATATTAGTAATTTTTGCTAAAAAAAGTATTTTTTTTAATTATTATTATTATTTATTGATAATTGATATATATTTTATCCATTTTATACATGAATTTAACTTGTAAATATGAACAATTATTTTTAATATATATTATTTTATAAACATAATAAGTAATCATTTTATTTTAAAATTATTAATTATTCTATTTGTTTATATATATAATTTTTTTCACCGGGATTAAAGTATATGTTTGACATATTAAATTCTAATTATTTTTATTATTATGATAAAAAAAATTATTATTTATTAAAGATTGAATAAAGAATTTTTTTAAAAAAAAAAGAATTAATATTCTTTTTATATATATATATATATTTTTTTATTTTTAAAACAATTTTTATATATTACTTTTTTAAAGTTATTTATATATATTTCTTTATTATTTTTATTAAATTATTTAAGAAATAAAATATAACTTTTATTTATTTTAATAATATATATAAAGTTTTTTTTTTTTTTAAAAAAAATTTTTTTATTGGCCTTACTGTAATTTAAAATATATATTATTAATTTGCCTTCCCCATTTAATATTGCTAAATGCAACACACTCATTTATATATTTGTTAACTCTTTATCATTAATTATATTAATAATGTTTATATAACTTAATAAATGAATAAAAAATAAAATATATATAATATATAATATATAATATATAATATATAATATATAATATATAATATATAATATATAATGAAAAAAGTATAAAAAAACAAAGAAATGATTATCTTTTTTTAAAATTTTTATTTTTAATAAAAATATAAAAGATAATTTAAATAATAAATATAAAAATTATTAAATAGTAATAACAATACTTGAAATAATATTAATAATAATATAATGAATAATATCAATTTAATAGATAATAATAATAATATCATTGATAACATGAATAATAATAAAGTTAAAATAATAGTAATAGTTTAATAAATAATTATGACCATTTATTTAATAATAATATTTTAATATTTAATGAGAGTATAAACGATAAATCTACTTTAATGAAAATTAATTCAAATGCTTTTAATAATAAATTTGAAAATGAAAATAATAAAAATGTATACAAGTGTGTTTTAAAAAATGAATTAAAAAATCCTCTTTTTTTAATGATAGCAAAATTAATTTTAAAAAAAAGTGTAAAAAAAAAGGAATATTGAATATATTATATTCCAAATAATGAAATAAAATCAAAAGTATTAAAAAGAAATAAAAAAAAAACAAAAGCAAACCTTGATATAGAAATTAGTACAAAAAAAAAAAAAAGTAAAAAGATATAAAATAAATTTAAAAAATTGATTTTAAAAAATAATTATAAAAATAATAATGAAATGTTATTTTTTTTTTAATTAATTAATATATATTTATTTTATTTTTATTATTATTATTATTATTTTTATTTAGTATTATAATATTACTTTTTATAATATTATTAATTAGTATAGTCTATTGTACGAATATATATACATATTACATATTTTTGTATACATTCTACAGATATTTATGTCGATCATACATAAATTATGTCGAAATGCACCACATCCAAAAAAAAAAAAAAAAAAAAAAATTGAAAGATGGAATAAAAAAAAAGGAAAATTATTAAAGTAATTAATTTTCTGTATATATATTCTGAATGTATGCTTACAAAAAGAATAATATATATTATTAATGTTTCATACTTTTTACTACTTTCTTATTTGTATTAAAATATATATATATAGAATTTATGTTTATTAAAAAAGAATTATAATTATATATATAATATATAAAAAAAATTTTAACTCTCCTTTCTTCAAATTTAAAGCAATTTTTTAGGAAATGATTTTGATTATTTTCTTTAATCTTTCAGTATAAGTTTATTAAATTCTTATATTTTTCAAGAGTTTTTCAATAAAAAATTTAATGTTAAATATTGAATCGATACTCTTTTGTTTTGAAACTTATTAATTAACGACCATGTCTACTTTATTATAAATAATATTATACATTTTTTTTTTATAATACCTTTTTTGGGAATGGTTTAAAAGTATCTTTTATATGAAATTAACTCGTAAAACACTTTTTCGACTTTTTTTATTTTATTTTTTATTAACTTACGTAATATTTTTTTATACATAACAAAAGTAATAATAATTATGATAATAATTTTTATTTTTTAATAAATAGAATAAATATAAAAATAAAAATATAAATTATTAAATTATTTATACATTTGAATATTAAAATATTAAGTGTAGTAATATTATTTATACATAGAATTTTATTATTTTTTCTTTCTATTTTATATATTTAAAATATATAAATATAAATATATAAATATTAAAATATATAAATATAAATATATATATATTTAAATATATAAATATAAATATATAAATATTAAAATATATAAATATATATAAATATGTAAATATTAAAATATATAAATATATATAAATATGTAAATATTAAAATATATAAATATATATAAATATATAAATATATATTTTTTTCATGCTCATTACTGAATATTATTTACTCCATCAAATTAATTAATAATTTTCTTTTTCTTTTTATTTTTCTTTTTTTAATTATCGACTTATTATTATTATGAAACACATGAATTTATTGGAATTTAATTTCTAAGGTTCAATCATACATATTTTTAAAAAAAATAAAAAGGTTTTGTTTTTTACCCTTTTAAAATTAATATTAATATTTATTAGTAATTTTTCCCTTTTTTAATTATTTATTATTTATTAATATTTATTAGTTATTTTTTCCTTTTTTAATTATTTATATATTTATATATTTATATATTTGTTTATTATATTAAAGTTAAAGTATTAATGATAAACAATAGAAAAAAGAGAAAAAAAAATTTTTATTTTCTATATAAATCATTGGTTACAAAATTATTTATTTATTTATTATTTTATTTAATTATTTAATTATATATATTTAATTTATTAATTTATTATTATATTATTATATTATTATATTATTATATTATTATATTATTATATTATGTTGTTTTTTTTATTATTTTTTATTTCTTGTTTTAGTTATTTTTGCTTTTTTTTTTTTACTAATTTTAATTTTATATTTAGATTATTTATTTTTTTTTTACAAATATTTTGATTTTCATGTATATTACATTTAATCTGTTAATAAAAAAAATTAATAAAAAATAAATTATTTTAATTATCTTTGTGTAACATTTTATTAACTAAAAAAAGTTAAAATATTTATTAATATTTAAAGTTATTTTTTTTATTTAAAATGTATATAAATCAAAATTTATGCATAAATTACCAAATAAATAGTATTGAATGTAATCAACATATATCATAATATACTATTATATATATTAACAATTACAGTAATAATCAATTATTATAATATTTATATTTATTTACATTTAAAAATGTTCAATAAAAAGAAAAATAATCTAATATTTAGAATTTGCTATTTTTTTTTTTTTTTTTTTTTTTTTACTATTTTAATTAGGTACTATTCTATTATTATTAATTATTAATTATTGAATTATTAAATTATTAATTATTAATTATTATTGATAGAAATATAAAAATAAGAATTGATACAAATTAAAAATAATAATTTTTATTAGTGATAATAAATAAATTTTATTTAAGGGAAAATATTAATTACATCTTATGTTGATAATCAATGAATTAAACATTAAAATATATAATATCATAAATCATAATAATAATTAATAATAATAATAATAATAATAATAAATAATAATAAATAGATAAATAAGTAAATAGTAAGTAATATATAAAGTAATATATAAATAAATAAATAAATAATAATAATAATAATAATAATTAATAATAATAATAATAATAATAATAATAATAATTAATAATAATAATAACAATAACAATAATAATAATAATTAATAATAATAATAATAATAATTAATAATAATAATAATAATAACAATAATAATAATTAATAATAATAATTAATAATAATAATAATAATAATAATTTTTTTTTTTTTTTTTTTTTTTTTTTTTTTTTTTTTTTTTTTTTTTTTTTTTTTCTATATCCGGGGTATGCTTCTTTGATCTTCCCTAATGTGAAGCAGTAAGCCCACTCCCTAATAATTAGGTGGTAATGTGTCCCTCATGGACTGCCATACTGAAGTCAGCTTCGGCTCTCCCAATCTTGTACAATAATTGCTGAATTTATATCCGCGAGCCACATATTGTTATTGGCGCCCGACATACCTCTAACGAGGCTGGTGAAGCCCAGCCCAGAAGTCACGTGATTCTAATCCACTTGGTTATTCTACATTACAGATTGGTTAAAGGTTGGTATTTCTCAAAGAAACAATATTAAAGACTATAAGCGTCAGGCAGTACAATAAATTATTAAATTAAGAAATGTGGTATAATTAAGGAAGAACATACTAACACCTGGCAAGCGAACAAGTACTAATGAAAAACCCACGTTGAGGAAACATCAGGGTTGCGGGGTCGAACCAGAGACCTTAATAATAATAATAATTAATAATAATAATAATAATAACAATAATAATAATTAATAATAATAATAATAATTAATAATAATAATAATAATAATAATAATAATTAATAATTAATAATAATAATAATAATAATAGTTAATAATTAATAATATTAATAATTAATAATAATAATAATAATAATATTTTTTATATCTTTTTTTACTTTTTAAATATAATTAATGGTTATCACAATATTTATTATTGCTATATATAGTTATATAGTTATTATAAACCATAAAAAATAAAGATCTGTTTCCTTTGAAATTTTTATAAATTAGTGTTTTGGTAATTAAACTAGTTATAAACAATAATTTAAAAAAAAATAAATGATCTTTTGATGTTATTTATTTATTGATGGATTTATTAGAATTTGTTTAATGCTATTTTATAATAAAAGTTTTTAGATTTTCACTTTATTTTTATAATGTTAAAAATGATATTATAAAAAGTATTTTCATATAACCTTTTTAATTGTTTTTTTAAATATATAATTATAAAAGAAAACCTTTTTTTTTGTAGGTATGACATGATTTAGGAAAAATTATCACAATATTGTATTAAAAAAATTTTTTAAAACAACAAAATTTTAATTTTAATTTTAATTCTATAGGCAATATTTATACATATAATAATTATATAATAATTAATATAAAATTATATAATAAACTATATAATTAAATATATTATTATTTATTATTTAAATATTTGGTATAATATAATATAATATATAATATAATATATTAAGTAAAAAAATTTTTTTTATCAATTTTTTTTTTATTTTTTATTTTTTTATTATTTCAAATTAAATTAAATTAAATAATTTATATATTTATATTTATATTTATATTTATAATATATTAATAAATGATTCATTTTTTTTTCTATTTCATTTCTATTTCATTTTCATTTTCATTTTCTATTTCTTTTTTTTTTTTATTTTGTTTTATTTTTTTTTTAATTTTCCCAATTCATTTATTTAAAATTACATTTATGTATAATGTTAATATATATATTTAATATATTATAATATATTGTTAATATATTTGAAAACTATTTTTTATAAATGTTTCAGATCCAAAAACTAAGAAGGATAAACAAAAGTATTTCCATAAATGGTTAAGTGTGGATAGAATTACTATAACTCTAAATTTGTAATTTATAGTAATTAATAAAAATTAAAAAAAAAAAAATTTTAATTTTTATTAATTACAATGGAAAATAAAAAACTATGTAATAAAAAGTTAAAACAAAATTTTATATTAAAATAATTAATAAAAAAAACTTTATTTTTTATTATTTTATGCTCATTTTGTTTACTTTTTATGGAATATGAAAATACAAAATAAAAGAAGAAAAAAAAGGGAAAAAAGGAAAAAAGAATTATAATATAAATATAATAGAAAATTATAAATATAAAGATTTAATTATATTAACTGAATATGTAAAGTTAATAAATAAAATAATTATGGAAAAAAAACTTTTATATTCATAGTTTATTCTATTCTATTATTTATTAATTATAATTAAAATTATGATTTTATTAATAGCTATTTGTTGTATAATTCGATTAATTAATAAATAAAATTGATACAAAACAAAACAAAAGACAAAAAAGAATGAAAATTGAAATATTTTATTAATAGAATAGAATTAAAAAAATATATATAGAAAAGAAAATGTAAAAAAAAAAAAAATAGAAAAAAATATTTTTAATAAAAATAAAGAATCAATCAAATATTCAATAAAATATAAAATATAAAATATAATTTATTTGTGTAACTTTTAAACTAAATAAAGTTTAATTATCAAATTTATTTAATTTAATATTTATTAAAAGAAATTGTTTTTCTTTTTCTTTTTATTTTCTATATAAGAAATAAAAAATATTTATAAAAAGTTTTTTAAAAAAGTAATTCAAGTAATTCATTGTAAATTTAAAAAGAAAAAGTAAAAAAGAAAGAACAACATAAACAAAGTTTATATTTATTAATATAAATATTTATTATTTAGAATTACTAAACTTTTTTTTTTCTTATTATAAAAATATAAATAATTAAAAAAGAAAAAAAAAGTATCAATAAACAATAATAATATATGTATAAAAAAATTATAATTTAGAAATTTGTTTTTATTTTTTTTTTTATAAATATATGTAAAATAAAGATTTAAAAAAAAATAATATAGAAAATTAAGAATAAATACATACAGAAAAATTAGTTTTAATAACAATAAAATAAATTTACATAGACAATTGTATATAGATATATAAAAGAATTATTTGAAATTTTAAAATATTTTTAATTACAAAGATGATTGTTGATGTTAACTTCGACGTTGATCCAAGAGATTATGATAATTTTTATGATTTAGGTAAAGCTCTTTACCTTGAAAACCAATATAATCAAGAAATGTAAATATTTTATTATATTTATTGTTTATATTTAAATAATTTTAGTATGAACATTTAAATTTAAAAAAAGATTGTTTAATAAAAATTTTATGTATATAATATATAATATAAATAAAATATATTAAATGGGTGTTAATTGTTTTATTTATTGAAATATTTAATAATATAATATTAAATGAATTTAATGGTTCTTAATATATTTAACCCATTAAATACTATATCCAAAATTATATATATTATAATATTAATTCTTAATTATATAAATACAATGATTAACAATATTATTATATTATATTAATCAATATTTTTATATAATAAAATAAAATATTTTATAACAATATTATTATACTTTATTATATTATATTATTTTTTATTATATAAATATAATGATTAACAATATTATTATATTATATTATATTTATTTTATTTTATTTTATTTTATTTTATTTTATTTTATTTTATTTTATGATTATGGTTAATTTGATAGTGATGACGTACTTAAAACAGAAACTGTATATGAAAAATTGAAATATTATTATGATATAAAAAAAGATAGTAATGATCCAGTTTTTATTGCAAAACCAAATCTTTATAGTTTACCTTTTAAACCTGAACCACATCCAGATTATCCTTCACCTTGGTTAACTGTATCTTATAAACAGTTTTATGCATTATTAAAAGCACTTGCTTATGTTTTAAAAAAAAGATTTGATTTAGAACCTCATACAAGAGTAGGTATTGTTTCTAATGCTTCACCAATGAATATTTTACTTGTTTATGCTTTATGGTTAAATCGTTGTTGTATTATTGAAATATCACCAAAATTAAGTAATAATGTTAAGCAATTTTGGGTTAGAATGTTAGATATGAAAATGATTTTTTATGATTATACTTTAAGTATTTTTAATGAGGAAAAACAAAAGGAATTAAATGAAAAAGGAGAATGGATTTGGGAATGGGAATATCCTTTAAAAGAAGACGAATATGATTTATCTGCTGGTTTTCGTGGTATTCCAATGTTCTTTATGGAAAATGTGGAATTTTGTGAAGAAATTTATCAATGTAGTTTAGAAGGTAAATCCTTTGTTCGTCCAGGTCATAAAGATGATATTATTACAATATTAGGTACTTCTTCTTCTTCTCAAGCTATTATTAAAAATGGTCATTGTTCAAAAATGAAGTTTATTCCTTTCAAGGCAATAAATTGTGGTCTTATTTTCCGTCACTTTTTATTAAATAAAGATAATCTTCATCCTAAAATTATGGTTGTTGCACCACTTTATCATTCTTTGGGTACAGCATGGTCAACTGGTCAGATTATGAATACTGGTAGTCCTTTAATTTTCCGTACCCAAAAAAAATATGATATTGGATTTGTAGCTGAAAATATATTAGATGATATTACAGAAACTAAACCAGATCTTATTCCACTTTTCCCAATTAATTATGTTGAATTTAAAAAACTTTTTGATGAAAACCATCCAAAATGTGAAATATGGGAAAAGGGTATCCGTTCTTTATCAAAAAGATGTTTCCTTTGTGGTGGAGCTCCACCAAATTATGATGTTATGTGTTGGTTTGAAAAAAAATTTAATATACCTATTAATAATTCATATGGCGCCACAGAAGCTGGTCTTTTCATGTATAAAGATATTGATAAGCCTCAAGTTCCAGGAGAAATAAATTATCTTACTCGTTGTCCATGGCTTCATTTCCATTTGGAACGTATATCCGATGATCCTAATGAAGGTGAATTATATATTTATAATCCTTTCAAGATACAGGGTTATGCTGCTAAAGCTAAAAAGGGTGAATTCTATGAATCCACTTTACCAAAAGTACGTGTTGATTTAGAACATGATAAATTGTATAAAACAATTAATGGACTTGAATATTACAAAACTAATGATATTTGGAAACGTAGTCCTGTATCAGGTGATTATGTTTATGTTTCTAGAGCTGATGATGTCATTAATTTTAGTAATGGATTAAAAATGAACCCATTACCATTTGAATCTACAGTTACTTATGAATGTAATGATATTAAACAATGTTGTTTACTTTTAGATGATACTCAATGTGAAGTTGTATGTTTTGTTGAACCAGAATGGTCTAAAATTATTATGGAGAATGGTAAACCTTTTGATACTACCATTAATCCAGAAAGTTTATCAAGAGAAGATCAAAATAAATTTAAAAAAATAGCTCAATCTCAAGTTTGGGATAGTATTTATCAAGTATTATCAAGAAGTGCTCAAAATATTAATGATTGGGCTAAACAACTTACTATTCATAATATTTATGTTATAGATTATGGTAAAAGATTCCCAACTACGGATAAAGGATCTTTATCTAGAAGAGTAGCCAGATTAGAATATTCTGAAGTTTTAAAAAAGATTTCTAAACTTATTAATGGTGAAATTGATAGTTTTGATGAAGATATCAAGGAAGAAAAAGAAGAAGAAAAAGAAAAAGAAGTTATTGAAAATAATAATACAAAAGCAAAAGAAATAAAAACAAAAGATTCTATTACTCAAAAGGAAATTTCAAAGGAACAAGAACAAGAACAAGAACATGAAAATGAAAATAAAAAATCTCAAGAAGAAATTAATGAAGAAATTCAAGAAGCGATTAAATTAATTTATGAAGCTATTAAAGAAATTGTACCTTCTACACCTGAATTTGAAGAATTTAATATTAATGCTCCATTTACTATTTATAGTATTGATTCTATAGGTACACGTAAATTAACAAATATTTTAGGTAGAAGAACAGGAAAACCATTTACTACATCTACTTTATTTAATTATGGTACTACTTATGATCTTGCAAAATATATTACAGGTTATACTGATAAAGATAAATTTGGTAAAGATTTAATTCCAAAATCTATTGTTGCTAATAAAAAGGATATTAATAGTAATAAAATTGCTATTATTGGTATGGCTTTACGTTTACCAGGAGCTATTAATAATGCTAAATCTTTCTGGATGGCTTTAGCTAAAGGTAAAGATTGTATTTCTACACCAGTTAAAGATAGAAAATTACATCTTGGTTATGTGGATAAGCCATCCCATCTTTTAAATGAAAATGAACATAATATTCCTCGTTGTGGTTGTTATGATTCACGTTCAAATGTTGCTAAACCTTCTGAATTTGATGCAGAATTCTTTAATTGTCTTCCAGAAGAAGCTATGGCTCTTGATCCAAGACATCGTTGGATATTAGAAACAAGTTGGGAAGCTTTAGAAAATTCAGGTATTGCACCAAATTCATTAGAAAATACCATTACTGGTGTTTTCCTTGGTATAAATGATAGTCATGATTATCATGATTTAATGAAAGAAAATGGTATTACACCACCTATTGCTGCCCATTCTACACCAAGTGGTATTGTTGGACGTCTTAGTTATTTCTATAAATTATTTGGACCTTCTTTCACGATTGATACCGCTTGTTCTACAGGTGCTTCTGCTTTACATTCTGCTTGTCGTTCATTACAATTTGGAGATTGTGATTTATCTATTGTTTCCGGTGTTAAATATTTATATACTTCAAATGATTTCCATAGAACAAGTATTGCACGTATGACTTCACCAAAGGGAAGATGTGCTACTTTTGATAAAGATGCTGATGGATTTGCTCCAAGTGAAGGATGTGTTACTTTTATTCTTAAACGTTATGAAGATGCTATTCGTGATCATGATAATATTCTTTCTGTTATATTAGGTACTAGTAGTGGACAAAGTGGTATTAGACAATCTATTAGTGCCCCATCTTCAGATGGACAAGTTATTAATTTAAAAAGAGCTCTTCATTTTGCTGGTGTCGATCCATCCGATGTTTCATTTGTTGAAACTCATGGTACAGGTACACCACTTGGGGATGCTATTGAAGTTAATGCTTTAAATCAAGTTTATAAAGGAACTCATACTTCTGAGAATCCATTAATTATTGGTAGTGTTAAAACTAATATTGGTCATACAACAGAAGTTGCAGGTTTAGCAGGTGTTGCTAAAGTTATTTTATCTATGCAACATAAATATATTCCAAAGAATTTACATTTCAATACATTAAATCCAGAAATTGATATTGAATCTATTCCAATTCAAATTGCTACTAAAACTATACCATGGGAAAATAAAAATAATAAACCACGTATTGCTCAAGTTTCATCCTTTGGTTTACAAGGAAGTATTGTTCATATTATTCTTCAAGAATACCTTCCAGAAAAGGAACAAAATGAACCAAAGGAACCAAAGGAACCAAAGGAACCAAAGGAACCAAAGGAACCAAAGGAACCAAAGGAACCAAAGGAACCAAAGGAACCAAAGGAACCAAAGGAACCAAAGGAACCAAAGGAACCAAAGGAACCAAAGGAACCAAAGGAACCAAAGGAACCAAAGGAACCAAAGGAACCAAAGGAACCAAAGGAACCAAAGGAACCAAAGGAACCAAAGGAACCAAAGGAACCAAAGGAACCAAAGGAACCAAAGGAACCAAAGGAACCAAAGGAACCAAAGGAACCAAAGGAACCAAAGGAACCAAAGGAACCAAAGGAACCAAAGGAACAAAAAGAACAAAATAATGAAATTGAAAATATGGAAAAGAATAAAGATAGTAAAGATAGTAAAAAAGAAGAAGATTATATTTTAACTATTAGTGCTAAATCACCATTAGCTTTATTAGAATTAAGTAATAATTATTTAAATATTTTAGAAAGTATGGAAGATAATAATGAAAATATTGAAAATCTTTGTTATACTTCTAATATTGGACGTCAACATTTCAATTATAGAATAAGTGCTATTGGTAAGAATGCTAATGAATTATATGAAGATCTTGAACAAAAAATTGAAACTTATGAACAACAAATTGAATTATCTAAACAACAACAACAACAACAACAACAACAACAACAAATTTCAAAGAATAATCATGGTCTAACTCAAAATCTTGAAGTTTATATTGAAAATGCTAAAAATATTGATATTTCACCAAAGATTAATGAAACTGTTGAAAAACTTGTTTCCACAAATAATATTTTCAAACAAACCTTTGAAAATTGTGAATCCGAAATTCAAAATATTTTTGAAAATATTTCATTTAAAGAAACCATGGATGATACTGTAAGTCAATTATATATTCTTTCCTTTTATTATAGTTTACAACAACTTAATGAATCATTAATCATTAAAGATAATAGTAGTAAAATTATTTATGGAGGTTTTGGATTTGGTGAATTAGTTAGTATTGTTATTGGAGGAGGATTAAATATTACATCAGCTTTCACTTTAATTAAATTATTATCTAATGATAAAATTAATGAAAATGAAATATCATCATGGTATAATCAACAAGATATTCCTAAATTCCAAAAAAGTGCTTATATTTCATCCCTTGATAAAGTATTTAAGAATGGAGATATTCTTTCTCAAAAAGATATTCTTTCTATTATGGAAAATATTCATGAAATTAAGAATATTTCATCCTTTATTGAAAATTATGGTAACAAGAGTAATACTATGACCTTATATAGTATGACTGGTCATAATGAAGAAATTAAGAAAGAAAGTAATTCAAAATATCCAAATCTTTCTATTACTGAATTTGTTGTTGAATCTTCTACTACCGAAAAATCATTAATTAATCAATTCATTATGAATGAATATAATCAAGGAAAAACTATTAATTGGGATATTTATAATTCTAGATTTGAAAATGAAGGACATCAAAAATCACTCCAAAAAATTGAATTACCAAATTATCCATTCCAACGTTCCACTTATTGGCCAATTTCACTTAATAATTAAATAGAAAAAAAAGTTTTCTTAAAAAGAAAAGAAAAAAAAAAATTAATAATTTAATAATTTAATCATTTAATAATTTAATCATTTATAAAAAAAATTGTTTTATAAATAATGAGACTTAAAAAAAAAAAGAAAAAATTATAAAATTATTTTATTGTATAAAAATTATTTTATACAATTATAAATTAAAATAATAATATTAATAATTAAATAAATTTATTAATTTTTTTAATTATTGTTAAATATATATAAAAAATAAATTTATTAGATTAATTTTTTAATTATTTGTTAAGTATAAAAAAACAAACAAATCAATACAAAACAAACGAACTAAACGAACCCAAAAAAAAAAAAAAAAAGGATTAATCATTTTTTGATTTATGATTCTTACACATTATTTAGATAGTAATAAAAAAAATAATATATATATAATTTACAATATTTTAGAATATTATTAAAAAAAAAAAAAAAATGAAAATAATAAAAAAAATAATATATATATATAATTTACAATATTTTAGAATATTATTAAAAAAAAAAAAAAAAAAGAAAATAATAAAATGAAGTTTTTTTTTTTTAGTTTTTAGTTTTTTTTTTTACAAAAATAAAAAATAAAATATAAAATATAAAGAGATATAAAAAAAGAATTTATAATAAAAAATATACATATGTAGATAAAAAATAAAAAAAAAATAAAAAATAAAAAAATAAAAAAATAAAATTAAGAAACAAATATGATTACATTGATCATATTTATAGAGTATAGTTTTAATAATATATTTACATTTTGCAGTGTATTTTTGGATTTTTTCTTTGAAAAGGACAAGAAAAATAATCTATCAATTGAAGTCGAATTCAATAAATGTGAAAAAAAAAAAAAAAAAAACAAGGGATTAAGTTAAAACTATATATATATATATATATAATATATTAAATACAGCAAAAGACTTAAGGTTGTTAGTTAAATAAGAAATGAGAATCTATAGACGTTGAAGGTGCTAATGCTAAAGATGTGAAAATGATTGATAACTCCTTTCTTACTATTGTTCTTATTAAAAAAGAATTAATAATTAATTTTCAAACTGTCCTTTTTTTTTTTTTTTAAGAATATTCATAAAAAAAATATTTAAAACTAAAATTTTTCTTTTTCTTATTTTATTTTTTATTTTTTTTTTTTTGATAAGTTTTTAATAGTATTATTGAAAAGTAATATGAATCATAGTGTAAGTATATTATTGAGATAAATAGTGTTAATTATTTTAATTATTATAATAATGAAAATAATTAAACATGATGCTAATACTGAAGATATATATTTTTTTCATTTGTGGAAGTGCGATCATACTTACTTTCATTGATAGAAACTTTCAATTTAAAATGAATAAAGAAAATTTGTATAAATTGTTTGTTAAAATCTTGGTTATTATACGGATGTCCATCCATTCTTCATTCTTGAAAGAAATCGAATAAATTAATCTTTTTTTTGATTTTTCCATTAAAAACTTCTAAATTATTTTATAAATAATAAAGTAAATATAATAAAACTTTCTTAGTGGTGCATTAATATTTGTGAATTATTATTGTGTTAAAAATAAATCTAGATTGTTATATTACTATTATTTATTATTAAGTATTATTTAGTATTTATTTTTTTATTTATTTTTCATTATTCTTTATTTATTGATTTCTTGATTTACCGTTTATTATCTATTTATTATTAAGTATTATTTACTATTTATTATTTATTATTTAGGAAAAAAGTTCCAAGAATTTCATGCAGTACAATTGGCTAATTTTTAATTTATTTTTATGTAATTTTTATTAAATTTTTTTTTTTTTTTTTGTTCATATTTATTATTTTTAGTATTATTTATTTATTAATATATACTATTTTATTATTTATTATTTATTTATTAATTAGTATGATTTTATTAATTATTATTTAATTAAATAATTATGTAAAATAATAATAATTTATTTTCACAAGCCACACTATGTATACCACATTCTAAAATATAATTATCTCTTGTTTTATTATTTATTATTTATTTATTGTTGATATATATAGAAAATTTAATAGATTTAAGACAAGCCACAAATATTAAATAACAATAAATGTATATTTATTCATGTAAATGTATTAATAAAGAATAATTATAAGGTTTTATTAATAATTAAAGTTACTAATAAAACCTAAAACAAAAAAATTTATTTTTAGTATTACTTAGTATTTATTATTTAGTATTATTTTACTATTTATTATTTATTTATTAACAAGTATTATTAATTATTTATTATTTTTAGTATTATTTCACTATTTATTATTTATTTATTATTAAGTATTATTTTACTATTATTATTTTTAGTATTATTTATTAATTACAAATAATAAAAAAAAAAACAATAAAAAAAAGTCAGGAACAAATTTACAAGGGCCCTGAAATAGAATTCTTTTAATTTTCCAATTAAAATATTTTTTATTTTATCAAATTTATTATATAATATTATTTATTTATTAATAAGTATTACTTTAATATTTATTATTTATTTATTAATAAATATTATTTTATTATTTATTATTTATTTATTAATAAATATTACTTTTGTATTTATTAATTATTTATTAATAAATATTACTTTTGTATTTATTAATTATTTATTAATAAATATTACTTTTGTATTTATTATTTATTTATTAATAAATATTACTTTTGTATTTATTATTTATTTATTAATAAGTATTACTTTATTATTTATTATTTTTAGTATTATTTTTTTTTTAATAAATTTTTTCCCAATAACAATTGAAAAAAATTAAAAAATAAATATGAAATAAAAGTATTTATTTAAATGTATTAAATATTTAAATAAATACTTTTTTTTTATTAAATAGCTTTTTCTATTTTTTTTTAAATATATTTAAATTTCAATTATGAATTACTATATTATAATCAATAAATACTCTAAATGTAATAATTCGATAAGAATATTATAACATCTCGAATAAAGAAAAAATTATTTTTTTTAGTAATATTTTTTTTTAATTTTGGATTTAATATTTTACTACAAGTATCATTAATTTCCCACATAAATGGTTTAGTCATTTAATTGGTTTATAATAATTCTATTTTTTAAGGTTTCTTTCTAATATTTATTTTATTATTTCAAATAAAATGAAGTTTTACATTATTAAATCTATTTATAAAAAAGAATTCAAGTTTTTAATATTTTTGTAACTCTCCTTTAAATTGATTCTAAATATCAACATGTTTTTCTTTTAAATTGATTTTAAATATTTTAATATAAATTTTTAATATAAAAAATTACTCTTTTCATATAATAACAATAATATTTAATTTAATAGATTTTAATATATAATATTTATAAAATAATATATATATTTTTAATTTATTAACATATAATATTATTTATAATATCTGTAACTTTTTATTTAGAAAAAAATAATTTTGAATTTTTTTTTTTTTTTTTGTATAAAAAGAAGAAAAATTCGCAAAAAAAAAAAAATAAAAATCAATAATAATTTAAGAAAAAAAATTAATTTAAGTAAAAAAAAATGAACTCATTTCAATTGTTAGTTTGTGTTACAGCCTCATTTTGTGGGCTTCTTTTCGGTTATGAAGTTGGTGTCATGAATGTAGTTAACACTATGGATGCCTTCAACATTTACTTTGGTTTAAATAAATGGGATGGTTCTTCTGTTAATGAATATGGTAAGAACCCAGCCGAAGATAAGGATCACCCAAATGCTACCGAATTATTCTACCGTTCATTACAAGAAGGTACTGATAAAGATTGGAGATCAGGTATGATTAATTCAGCTTTCCTTTTAGGTTCTGTTCTTGGTGCTCTTGTTGCCACCTACTTTGGTGAA
This sequence comes from Anaeromyces robustus, assembly GCA_002104895.1. Lineage (NCBI taxonomy): Eukaryota > Fungi > Neocallimastigomycota > Neocallimastigomycetes > Neocallimastigales > Neocallimastigaceae > Anaeromyces > Anaeromyces robustus. The sequence continues at coordinate 72,487 of MCFG01000291.1, forward strand.
AAATACGGTCGTAGAAACAGTATTATTGTTGGTGCTTGTATTTTCATTGTTGGTATTTTCCTTGAAGCTTTCTCTCCAGCAAACTACCTCTTCATTTCCTTTGGTCGTATTGTTGCTGGTATTGCTATTGGTTTAAACAGTGTCATTGCTCCAACTTATATTTCTGAAGTTGCTCCAGCCAAATACAGAGGTACTCTTTCTTCTTGTTATCAACTTATGACTACTTTCGGTATTGTTATTGCTGCTGCTATTAATTCTATCATTTGGTACAAGACTAATTTCAAACCAGAAGGTTTAGCTAATGCTAAGGAAACAAGAAAAGGTCATGAAGAAGATCAACTTGACAATATGGAATGGAAACTTGCTCTTTTAATGCAACTTGTTCCAGGTATTGGTCTTGCTGTTCTTATGTTCTTCCTTCCAAAATCACCAAGATGGTTATGTTCCAAGGATCGTGATGAAGAAGCTGCTGAAGTTCTTGCTAAGCTTAATGCTACCTCTTCTTCTGACTCTCTTGTCCAAGAAGAACTTAAAGCCATTCAAGAAGATGTTGCTGCTACTCGTGCTGCTGGTTCTTCCTCTGTTAGTGAACTTTTCAGTTCAGTTGTTCGTCGTCGTACTTTCATTACCTTCCTTATGCAATTATTCCAACAATGGACTGGTATTAACCAAATTATGTATTACCAATCTCAAGTATACGAAAGAATGGGTTTCACTAAATTCACATCTACTTGTGTTTTACCAATTATTAACAATTTAGTTAACTTTGTCTCTACCTTCCCAGGTATGTGGGGTATTGAAAAGTTAGGTCGTAAAACTTTATTAGTTATTGGTGCTATTATGATGGCTGTTTTCCATTTAGGTGTTTTCATTTGCTCTACTCAAACTCAAAAGGAACAAGATAATCCAGCTATTAAGGTTGCTAATTCTTGGAAGATTGCTGCTGTTATCTGTATTTTCTGTTTCGTCTTCTCCTTCGCTTGGACTTGGGGTCCAGTCCCATGGGTCTACCAAGCTGAAGTCTTCCCACTCCGTGTTAGAGTTAAGGGTTCTGCTGTTGGTAGTTTATCTAACTACTTCAACAACTGGATTCTTACTTTCCTTGGTCCATACCTTATGACTCACTGGAAGAAATATACTTTCCTTCTTTTCGCTGTCTGCTGTTTCATTGCTTGGGCCTACTCTCAATTCTACGTTATTGAATCTAAGGGTCTTAACTTAGAAGAAATGGATGCTAAGATGTCTGGTAAAGCTTAAGTGCCCTAATAAAAAATGAATAAAAAATATACAAACAACAATTGAAATTAATTAAATATATAAATAAAGAAATAAAAATAGATTAGTTAATAATTTTAATAATTAAAGAACATTAATTTAATATATTAGAAAAAAAATATTAGTTGATAGTTTTAATAATTAAAGAAATTAATTTAATATATTAGAAAAAATATGTTTTTTATTGTTTTTTTGTTTAATGAGATTTATTATAAATTAATAACTTGTTAAACACCTTTTTTTTCAATATTTAACATATTTTTAATAATCAATTATTACTAATTAAAAATTTAAAAAAATGAAAAGTAAATATTATAATATAATATTATTTATTTAAAAAAAAAAAGAAAAAAAATTAAATATTACTTTTATAAAAAAGGTAATACAAACTTATCCTAACTTAACAACAAAAACTTAACTTAACTTAACTTAGCTTAAAATTAATTATTTTTGTTTTTAAATAATATTAATTAATAAAATTAATATAAAAACAAAAAAAAAATAGTGTTTTTGTTTTGTATTTTTTTTAGTGTAATAATTAAACTAATAAATACTATTTAAAATGTGTAAAGTTTTTATAAATTATAAAAATTTGTTTTTTGTTTATATTATTTTTTATTGAATTATAATATTATAATAAAACATTAAAATGTTAGGGATTTTAATAATTGAAAATAATTAAATTTGGAGATTATAATGTTTATGATATTTTATAAGATTTAATTTAAAGAAAATAATAATTTATTCATCAAAAAATAATAATATAAATAATTAACTATTAATGATAATAAATTCAACTGATAAATAAAAAGAATATTTAAAAACTTTTTTTATGGAAATAATAACAATCAAGTTTGAACTCTTTGGGATACAATATTAATTAAATAAAATTTCTCAATGATCTAATTTATAAAATATACACATGTAAAATAAAGTCAAATTATCATAATCATTAATTATAAATAATATAACTATTTTCATTAAAATATACGTTTTTATTGAAACTTTATTAACATATTAAGTCTAAATGGAATATCCAATTTTTGATAATAATTTCATTAATAATATAAACTAATAGTACAATATTATTGAAGATTTAAAGAGAACTATTATTTTTATTTATATTAATGATTCATATAGTGGAAATATATCGTTAATTTATTTTTTATTTAAAATGATGTTATGTTAGTAATATTTTATTAAAATATAAATATTTTTTATTAAAATATTATAACATTAAGATTTAACTTATTAATATTTTATTAAAATATAAATATTTTAAATCTTGTATTATTACATATACTATTTATTAATATTTATTAAACATTTTTATTTAATATAATATATAATAAAAGTATTTAATATAATTATTAAATAAAACTATTTAATAATTCTATTTAATTAGAATATATTGCTTAAAAATTTTATAATAACAATTGTTGTTATAAACATATTTAATAATTATATAATTATTATTAAAATGAATTGATGTATTATTAAAAGAAAGTACAATTTAATTTAATAATTTATATATTTTATTAAAGTATTGTATAATTTTTTATTATTTTGTACATTTTGATAAATACTTTGTTATTAAAATGTCTATTAATAAGAAATTTATAAATATTAATGCATATTTATACTATTCATTTTTGAATTAGTTTTAACCCTGACAGAATAGTATTAACTTGACCATTTTCATTACAAAAATTAAAATTAATATCTGCTCCATGTAATAATAAATATTCTGCAAGTTCAAGTTGATTTTTTGAGATAGCATAAATAATGGGATTAACTGATTCTTTTTTCATTCAACTTGGAATTATATAATTGAAATTTCCATAACCAATTATATCAAGAACTTTTACAATTTTTTTAACAGGAATATTTTTATAAATTAAATAGGATAATATATTAAATTTAAATAAATAAATAAATAAATAAATAAATAAATAATAAATAAATAAATAAATATATAATGATATTTAATTACAATATTATTTATTTTTCATCATTAATTAATTAATTATTTATTTGATTATATTATTATTATTACAATTATTATTATAAATATATATATATATTTATATATTATAGTAGATTTTTTTAACATTAATTTCCATTACACCGATTAATATAATTAAAAAAAAGAAAAATAAAAAAGATATAATAAATAATATATAATATTTATTTATTAATTTTGATTATTAATTATATATTCAAGTTTTATTACATAATTAAGTTAAAAATACATATATATATATATTTGATTATTTATAATATATATTTATTTGATTTTTTAGTATATATCAAATTTAACATATTATAATATATCTGTAATATTATATATTAAAAACTTTTTAGAAAAATATATTATATTATTTAATAATATTTAATAACACTATATATTAAAAATACTTATATAAATATTTAATTATCATTGTTTAATAAAATATAAAATATTTAATTATCATTGTTTAATAAAATATAAAATATTTAATTATCATTGTTTAATAAAATATAAAATATTTAATTATCATTGTTTAATAAAATATAAAATATTTAATTATCATTGTTTAATAAAATATAAAATATTTAGTTATCATTGTTTAATAAAATATAAAATAGTTAGTTATTTTTTATCAATTTTTTAAAGTTATTTTAAAAATAATTTTATTTTCATTAATTGTTATATAAATAAATTTTAATTAGTAATCATTCATAGAATTTATTAATACTTCAAGTAATTTGCCAACTTTTGTATTTTCAAATACTCTTTGAATTAAACTATTATCATTTAAATTGTAAAGATATTTGAATAAATTATTAATTTTAACATTTTCTTCTTTATTATCTTTATTATATAAAATATCTATTAAAGAAAGATTATTAACAATTAATGAAGTTGTATACCATTCATCATTAAATTGTTCTGGTGGTAAAATTTTAAAAATTTCTTCAAGTAAATCATTTTTATAATTTTGAATTAAACCTGTCATTAAATTATCAGAATAGTAAAAACTGTTAATTTTTCCCTTTTTTAAATATAATCTTTCAATAATATATTTAATATTTATATTATTTAATATTTTATCATTATATAAATAATCAAGAATAGTATTAAATTGATTATTTATATCACTAAAATTAAAATTAACATCAGCTCCTTTGTATATTAGATATTCAGCTAAAAGAAATTTATTTTTTGAAATAGCATAAATTACTGGTGTGACAGGATCTTTTTTAATCAAATTTGGAACAATATAATTGTAATTTTCATATTCAACAATTCTAATAATATTTATAATTTCGTTACAAGGAACATTTCGAAAAATTAAAAAAGATAATATATCAAAGTTAAATATATGTAAATCTTTTAAAAAAAACTTATTATCATTGAGATACTTTTTTAATTTTTCAAAATTATTATTATCAATAAAATTTGTGATATTTGTTACTTTTTCAATAGCAAATTTATTAATTTCATCGGTTACAAAATCTCTATCAAAAGGAATATTTAATTCCTTCTTGAAAACTTTCATAAAAATAGAATATTTTCTTTCTCCTATTACGATGGGAACATTAGTATAAAAAATATAACCAAGTAAATGATTTAAATTTTCCTTAAGATTATTATAATCTTCATATTGAAAAATATATTCAACTTCTTTATATTTTTTTTCATAAAGAGCTCTGTAATACCATTCACATTGAATATCAATATTTTGTTTTTCTTTAACAATCATTCTATTAAATTCAAGAGTACTTATTGGATAATTTGTTTGATACAGAGTTAATAAATTTATAATAAATTTATTATTGAAAATGAAATGTTCTAAAAGAACTTTTATTAAATCAAAATCCAAATTGCTTATAAAACCTTTATGTTTAATATTTTTTATATTAAATCCATGATATAATAAAAATTTTAACATTTTTCTACTTACTAAACCCTGTTGATGTAAATGAAATATTGTATCATATCCATCAATATCCATATTAATATCTCCTCCATTTTCTAAAATTAATTCCGCTAAATCATAATTTAATTTTATTAATGATAATAAAAGAGGTGAAACGTTATTACCATCAAAAAAAGAGATATAGTTTAATGTATGATAACCTCCCTTCTCGTATATAAACTTAACCATTTCAGATGATAGATTTTTATCAATAACATAAAGTAATAAATCATCTTGATTATTTGTATTAATTTTTTCTAATGATATATCATTCATTAAAATATAATTATTTAACTCTGTAATATTATTTTGTCTTATTAATTTTAATACAATTTCTTTTTGTTGTTTCAATAAATAAGTGTTCTCCATTTTTTTTTTATTTATTTAATTATTTAACTACCTTTCAAAATAAAAACTAATAATTTTTATATAATTAATTAACGTTTTATCTTAATATATATATTTTCTAAATTGCTTTTTATATTTTATTTAGTTATTATAAATAAATAAAAAAGAAAAGAAACAAAAAAAGTATAAACAATAAAAAAATATCAATATATAAATAAAATATAAATTAAATAAATAAATATAAGTAAATAAAAGCCATCTTAAATGCTTTAAAATGATTCGTTGATTTTTTTAATTTATTAAATTTTTTTAAATATAAAATTTTTATGGAAAAACTTTAAAAAAAATTAGATAAAAAATGATAGAAAAAAAAATAGAAATAAAAAAGTAATATTAAAAAATAATTTTAATAAAATAAAAAATATATATTTATATTTATATTTTTTTTATTGAATATATAATAATTTCCAATTAAAGTATTATTAACTAAATGATAATATATTGTTTTTTTTTTATCATCAATTATTAATTATTTCAAAAACAAAAAAAAAATAAAACACTCTATAAAAAATAATATATTTATATTATATAATTAGATATATTATGAATTAATAATAATAAAAAATTTCCTTTTTTTACAAAAGTAATAAATAAATAAAGTTTCAGGATATATTAAACTATAATTAATAAATATTAAATTAAATAAATAAACACGTAAATTTTATTTATATAATAATTATAAGAAAATATATTTCATTGTTATTATAATAACTATTATATATTATATGTTATAATTATTTTATCATCATTTTTAATAAAAGTTAATATAAGTTTTTTTATTATATAACAATTTTATTTAAACTATACTATTTTAATTATTTAATTAATTTAAAAAATTATATGAAGTAAAATAAATAATTCATTAAAAAACTTTGTATTATTTTTTATATATTGTTTATTAATTATTATATCTTTATTTATTTATTAATTATTTATTACCTATATAATTATGAAAAAAACTTAACTATTCAATGAGTATAAACATTATTTATTATCGTTTATTGTTTATTACTTATAATTACAAACAATAATAATTAACTATATGATAAAGATATATTTTTTATATATTTTATTATTCATTATTATTTTTATAAGTTTATTATGCTTTTTTTTTATATTTATTAATATATTATTATTTATTATATATTTTTACTAATTTATTATATTTTATATTTTATTTCTATATTTATTTATTTTTTTGTTTATTTATTATTTATAATATATTATATATTATTGTATAAAATAAATATTTTTTTAAAGTATTGGAATATGAATAAATAAATAAATAAATAAATTATTAATTAATTAATAAATTTTTTTTCTCTTCAAAATTAAAATTTTTCATGTTTAAATTTTGAGATCAATTTTTTTTTAATTTAAATTTTTTTTTCAATTTTTTTTAATTTTTTAAAATTTTGCATTTTCAAATTTTGAGATCAGTAAATTTTAAAAATTTTAATAAATTTTTTAATTTATGAAAAATTTTAATTAAATGAAAAAAATTAAAATTTAAATAAATTTAAAAAATTAATAAATGAATAAATTAAATAATTTATTTTTTAATTTGTTCGTCCAGAACCGTAAAATGGAAATAAATTAATGAATGAATTTAATAATATATTATTAAATTAAATAATAAAATTAAATGAATATATTAAATAAATTTTAAAAATTTTGTACTTAAAATTTGTGTTATTTTTTAAAATTTAAATGAATGAAAAAAATAAAATAAATGAATAGATAAATAATTTAATTTTATGTAAATTTTACATAAATTATTTATTTAAACATCCATTTATTTATTCATTTTTTATTCATTTACCTTTTTAAAAAATTTAAGTTTTCAGCGCAAAACTTTAAAAATTTATTTAATTTATTCATTTAATTTTATTATTTAATTTAATAATATATTATTTAATTCATTCATTAATTTATTTCCATTTTATTGGTCTGGACAAACAAATTTTTAATAATTTATTTAATTTATTCATTTATTAATTTATTTACGTATTAATTTATTATTCATTTAATTAAATTTTTCATTAATAAAAAATTTATGTGAAAAAAAAAATTTTTTTTTGTTTATTAAAAATTTTTAAAATTTACTGATCTCAAAATTTGAAAATGCAAAATTTTAAAAAATACAAAAAATTGAAAAAAATTTAAATTAAAAAAAATTTGATCTAAAAATTTAAACATGAAAAATTTTAATTTTGAAGAAAAAAAAAAATTATTAATTAATTAATGATTTATTTATTTATTTATTCATATTCCAAGATTTAATGAAAAATTAAAAAATAAATAAAAAAAAATATGTATATAAAATAAACTATAATAAATAATAAATGATAAAAGATAAACAATAAATTACTTAATAATAAATAAAATAATAAATAAATAAATAAATAAGTAAATAATAATAATAATAATAATAATAATAATAATAATAATAATAATAATATAAAAACTTCAAATCATATCATTTTAAATATGATTAATAACAATAAATAATAAATAATAATTATTAAATAAAAAAGTATTTATTAATAAAAATTAATTATTGAATAATTTTTAATTATGGCATTTAATTTTATTAAATATAATATATATTTTATTTATTTTTCATTTTATACTTTCTTTATTCATATTTTTTACTTATAAAAATAGTAATTAAATATATTTTTATAAACATTAAAATATAGAAAATAATACAGTATTAAATCTATCATATTATTTAAAAATAAATAAAAACAGAAATAAAATAAATATTGAATTATTTAATGAACATCAAGGAATTGTTATTATAAAAAAGTTGATTTTTAATTTTGAAAATATCAAAATTTAAATATTAAAAAGAAATTCTTAATGAAAAATTTGTTTAAAAAAGTAATAATAATATTTTTATTTGAAAAATTATAAATATATATATTTATATAATGAAACATAATATTAAGTAGTAAAAAAATTATAATAATTATAAAATAAAATAATTAAAAATATATATTAATCAATAATAAATAATAAATAATAATAATTATAATAAATAAATAATAAATAAAAGAAATAAAAAGTAATAAATAATAAATAATAAATAAAAAAAATAAAAAGTAATAAATAATAAATAATAAATTAAAGAAATAAAAAGTAATAAATAATAAATAATAAATAATAAATAATAAATAATAAATAATAAATAATAAATAATAATAATAATATTTAAATTAAATCATAATATTATTTATTTTTAATAGATTTTTATAATTATTTAATATTTATTAATTTATTTTATATATATATATATTTTAAAATAAGTTTCAATATTTCTTTTATATTATTGTTGATATTACAAAAAATATATATAAATATAATGTATATATTTTTCATATTATTAGAAATATTTTTAAATTGTGAATTATATTTCTTACATTAATAAAAGTGTAATACAAATACATTTAAAAAATTTCTGTTTCTATTAATAATTATATTCTTTTTACTAATTATTTAATTAGTTAAAAAATTGACTAATCATTTTCAAATATTTTATATGGCTTTGCATTTTAATTTAATTTTATTTAATTATTTTTTATTTTTTATTTATTTTTTCTTTTTTTTTCTTTTAAATTATATTTTCCTTAAAAAATATTTTTATTATTAGAATAAAAAAAAAACAAAACAAAGAACAAAAAATAATATAATATATATATAAATATAAGAAATATTATATATAATTAATAATTATTATAATTGTAACTTTTTTAAAAATATCAATATTGACAACATGAATAATTTAAATGAAGAAAAGCCAAAACATCATACAATAATAAACCAAAATAGAAAGACAATTGTAAAATTTATGAAAAATAATGATATTATAAATATTAAAAAATTTATCTTTGAAAATAATATAAAATTAAAAAGTTTTAATGTTAATAATAAATTTGACTTTTTAATTTATGCAATTGGTAAAAATCTTTCTCCTAGTATGGTAAGATATTTGTATAAAAAATGCCATTATAAAACTATTAATTATAAATTTGTATTAAGAAGAAAAAACATTTTAACACCACTTTTACTCGCGTTAATAAAATCGAATTATGTTTTAGCTGAAGAAATTCTAAAAAATGGAGGTGATATTAATTATAAAATGATAAAATATAATATTTTATATTGTTTATATAATTATAAATCTTTAACTACAAAAAATGTTAAATTTATATTAAATCATGGATTCAATATTGATTCAATCAATGACCATAACTTAATTTCAAAATTAAACATGGATATACTCCAGTTAATTTTAAAACGTTGTATTTTTGATAATGCTTTTATATTAAAATTAATAAATATTCATGTCAATAAACAAACTTTATCAGAAGAAGAACTTAATGATTTAATTTCTTCTGAAACAAATAAAATTAAAGTAACGGATGAATGGTATCAAAAAGCTTTGTCAAACAAAAGATATAAGGATATTGAAGAAGTTTACTACTATAAAGATATTAATTACAATAGACAAGAATTAAAGCAATTATTTTTATATCTTGAAATGGAATATGCTTATTTAAGAATTCCAGAACAATATAGACTTTTAAAACAAGTTGAAACTCAACAAATAAAAATTCCAATGACAAAAGATGATCTAGATGAACAATATAATAAACTTTATGTATTATTATTTAAATTTTTAAACTATTTTATTGGTTATGGAAAATTACGTGGATTAAGAGAATTTTTTAGAGAAAATGAATTTGTTTTTAAGGATATACGCTATACTGAATATGATATGATAACTTACGCAATTAAACATGATATTTCAAATCATTGTATAAAAAGAATACTTACCTATTTCCCAGTAAGTGAAATAAAAGATCAATGGAGAGAAATTGCTAACGAAAAAAAGAATCGTTCAGTTATAAAGATTATTCAAAAAACTTTAAAATACTAATATTAAAATTTTTTTTAAATAATGCTATAATAATAGCATTAAATATTTTCATTATACAATATTTTTTTATAAATATTATAATAATAGTATTAAATATTTTCATTATATAATATTAAAATGTAAATAATGTTATAATATTAGTATTAAATATTTTCATTATACAATATTAAAATGTAAATAATGTTATAATATTAGTATTAAATATTTTCATTATACAATATTAAAATGTAAATAATGTTATAATATTAGTATTAAATATTTTCATTATACAATATTAAAATTAAAATATAAATAAACATTTAATTAATTATTTATTTTAAATTATATATTTAAATACTTTTTTTTACTATATTAATTAAAAATTAATTAATAATAGAAAATAAAAGAAGAAATATAATAAATAATAAATAAATAAATAAATAAATAAATAAATAATAATAATAAATACATAAATAAATAAATAAATAAATAAATAAATAGAATAAATAAATATATAAATAAATAGAATAAATAAATATATATATATATAATTTTTTTAAAAAAGCCATAATAAATACTTTAAAATGATTCGTTGATATTTTTAATTTATTTTTTTAAATAACAATAATTTTTATAGAACAGCTTTATTAAAAAAAAAAGTGATAAAAATTAAATACAAAGTCGTATTATTAAAATATAAATACAATAAACTAAAAAATATGTTATTTATTTTATATTTATTAATATTTTATTGAATATATAATAATTTCCTATTAAAGTATTATTAGTGAAATGATAAAAAAATTGAAATTATTTTATCGGTTATTAATTATTTCATAAAATCATTACAGTTTTATAAAAAAAATTAATTATTTTATTTATATTAATACTAAAATTAAAAATAGTATATTTATATTATTAATAATATATATTTATAGAGTAATAAAAATAATAATCAATTTTATAAAAGAAATAAAGTGAATAAAGTTTTTGAATATATTAAACTATATATATTCTATAAAAAATGAATGAATAAACAAACAAGTAAATTAATAAAATTAATTAGTTATAATAATTATAATGAAGTAGATAAATTACAAATAATAATAAGCTATACAATAATGTGATAAAAAAACAATTTTATTATTTATATATTATATTATCATTTTGTTATTTTTGATTTTTTATTTATTTTTTTATAATTTTATTATTTATTTATAATTTTTATGTTTTATTTTCTATATTTATTTATTTATTTATTATTTACTATATTTATGATTTATTATTAATTATTTATTATCATTTTAATAATAATTAATTTATTAATTATATTTCATTATCTTATTATTTAATATATTAATATTTATTATTTTTGCTAATATTTGTTATTTATTATTGATAATTGAAATAATTAAATAATTATTATAATTATTAATATTATATATTATTACTTATAACTTAATATTATAAAAATGAGTAATATTAATTGTATGATAAAAAGATATTTTTTAAATGTTTTGTATATAATATTATTATAATATTTTTATTATCTATTAATTAATATCTATTATTTATTATTTATTATTTATTATTATTTATGATTATATTATTTTATTATTTTTTATATTTATTATAAATTATTATTTATTATTTATTATTTATTATTTACTACTTCTTTTTACTAATTTATTATATTTTATTATTTTATTATTTTATTCTATATTTATTATATTTATTCTATAATTTAAATAAAATTTTTTATAGAGTGCTCGTTATGAATAAACAAATAAATAATTTTTTTTTTTTTATATTTAAATTTTTCATGATTAAATTTTAAGATCAAATTTTTTTTTTAATTTTTTAAAATTTTGCATTTTCAAATTTTAAGATCAGTAAATTTTAAAAATTTTACATTTTCAAATTTTAAGATCAGTAAATTTTAAAAATTTTACATTTTCAAATTTTTAGCTTAATTTTTTAATTTATGAAAAATTTAATTTAATAAAAAAAAATTAAAATTTAAATAAATTTACAAAAATTCTAAATGAATAAATTAAATAATTTATTTTTTAATTTGTTTGTCCAGAACTGTAAAATGGAAATAAATTAATGATTGGATTTAATAATTTATTATTAAATTAATTAATAATATTAAATGAATAAATTAAATAAATTTTTAAAGTTTTGTACTTAAAATTCGTGTTTTTTTTTGAAAATTAAATGAATGAAAAAAATAAAATAAATGAATATTTAAATAAATAATTAGGGTTAGAATTACTATTTATGAAATTCATTAATTTTTTTGGATTTCATATGTTCAAAATAAATTTATGAAAAATATAAAAAAATTTATTTAAATTTTAATTTTTTATTCATTTAATTAAAATTTTTCATAAATTAAAAAAATTAAGTTAAAAATTGTTTATTAAAATTTCTAAAATTTACTGATCTTAAATTTTGAAAATGCAAAATTTTAAAAAATTTAAAAAAATTTGATCTTAAAATTTAATCATGAAAAATTTAAATATTAAAAAAAAAAAATATTTATTTGTTCATTCATATTCCAACACTCTATAAAAAATTTATTTAAATTATAGAATAAATATAATAAATATAGAATAAAATAATAAATAAATATTAATAAATAATAAATAATAAATAATAGATATTAATTAATAGATAAAAAATAATAAATAATAGATACTAATTAATGGATAATAAAAATATTATAATAATATTATATATAAAACATTTAAAAATATTTTTTTATCATATAATTTTTATTACTTATTTTTATAATATTAAGTTATAAGTAATAATATATAATATTAATGATTATAATAATTATTTAATTATTTCAATAATTAATCATAAATAACAAATATAAGTAAAAATAATAAATATAAAATATAGACAAAAATAATAAATATAAAATATAGACAAAAATAATAAATAATAAATATAATTTAATAAATGATGAAATAAAATTCAATTTATTATAACAATTTAAATATTCTAATGAAAAATATTATTAAATAATAAAATAATAAAATATATAATATATATATATTAATAAAGCAATTATAAATGATTAAAATAATAGTAAATAATTAATAATAAATTATAGAGTAATAAATAATATATATTATTATTTAAAAATTATTTTAAGTTTATAAAAAACTAATTAATAATTTAAATAGACAATTATCGAATCATTTTTAAGTATGGCTTTTTTAATTTAATTAATTTTTTTTTCATTTCTTTTTTTTTTTTTTTTTTTTTTTAATATATTTCAGTTTTCTTCTCTTAATTTTTTTTAATTATTTATTATTTTATTTCAATAAATAAATTATCAGTTGATTAGTATAAAAAAATTAAAAAAATATTAAAAGTAGAAAAAAAATATATCATTATTTTTTTTTGTTTTAAATATTATATAACAATGAATACAAGCAATAAAGAAATAGATATTAGATCATTTAATGAAAATAAAACAATTATTATTGATTTAATGAAAAAAAATGACATAATAAATCTTACAAATTTTATTATTAAGAACAATATAATATTAGAAAGTTTTAATATTAATGAATTTGATTTATTAATTTATGGAATTAGAATTAACATTTCCAATAAAATGCTTAGTTTTGTTTATGATCATTGCCATTACAAAACTATAAATTATACGCATATATTAAATAGAAGTGAAATTGTAACACCTCTTTTTTTAGCACTTTATTATTCAAATTATGATTTAGCTAAAACTATCCTAGAAAAAGGAGGTAATATTAATTATAAAGGAATAAAATATAATGTTTTATCCTTTTTAAAGAAAAAAGGAGCTTTAGATAAACGTAAATTAATTTTTATTTTATCTCATGGTTTCAATATTACATATATTAATAAATATCAATTAATATATAATTTTAATTTTAGCTTAACCAAAGTTATTTTAGAATTTTGTATTTTTAATAATAATTTTATATTAAAATTATTAAGTATTAATAAAAATAAAACACCAATGTCAAAAAATGCATTTTATGAATTAATCCGAAACGAAAAAGGTAAATTTGAAATAAAAGAATGGTATTACAAACTTTTAAATAAACGAAAGTATAAGCAAATTGAATATATTTATAGTTATGAAGATAGAAACAATAATGCTAATAATATTCAAAAATTATTACAATGTGCTAATAAAATTGATACTTCTGATAATGATTTTTTAAAATATACTATTTTGAGGAAAATTGAAAAAAAGAAGTTAAATGTTTTTATGGAAAAAGAATATCTACATTATGAGTTTAATAAAATATACTATGACAAATTAAAGAAAATTAATAGATTCATAAAGAAGAAAACATTTACTCAATTAATGATTTTTTTTGAAGAAAACAAGTTTATTTTTAAAGACTTAAAAAAGGTTGATTATGATTTCATAACTTTTTCAATATTAAAGGATGTGCCAAAAAGTTATATTAAAGAAGTTCTTAAATATTGTCCATTATATATATTTAAGAAGAAATGGATTAAAATGACACTTAGTACCAATAATCAATCTCTTTTACGTATTTTGCTAAAATCATTCAATGAAAATAAAATAATAAATTAAAATAAATAATATTGTTTATAATTAAAATTTATAATAATTTTATTAAAATATGTATATTATATATATATGTATTAAAAAATAAGTAAATAAATAAATAAAAATATTAATTAAAAATAAAAATGATAAATATATATTATTCTAAATAATTATAAAAGTAAATAAATAATAATACAGTAATTCATATATATTATATTATTATTAAATAATTAAATAAAGGATAAATAAATTTCAATAATGTAATTATTAATAAAAAGTAAAATAATAATTTATTTACATTTTTTTATATTTTTAAGTAAAAAATAAATTAATTTATTAGATAATTTTTTATATATTATATAAACTAAATTTTTTATTCAAATATAAAGTTATTTTTATTAGAAATTATATAATTTTATTTATAGTAAAAACATATTAATAAAATATTTAAAATTATTATAAAATAATAATTGTAATACATAAACACTCTATAGATAATGAAGAATTTAAATATTTTAAATTTTTATAATTAATAATTCTAACATTACTTTTTTTAAAGTTTTTTAATATTTATACTTAATACTATTTATATATTTTAGGGTTAGGTTTTAAATGTTGTTTATTAATACGTTTCTTTTTTGTGTGATAGAAGATTTACATGAGATAAAATAGAAAATACATGAGGTATAATTTAAAATATTAGTATAGGAAAGTTGGATCTAGTACCGAAATACTAAATATTAAAAAATTTCTTACATTAACAAATTAAGGTTTTTAAACTTTCGTACTACCTTACATTAATGTATTCCAATTTTCTCTCTCTCTATACTATAGAATATATATATATAAAAAGTTTTTCGAAAAATAGTCAAAGTTAATTACGTGATCGGCATTACAAAACGTAATTTTCACGTAATTTTAATATAT